>JAAAKG020135952.1:2525-13366 GCA_010014905.2 Druon quercuslanigerum | reverse complement strand
CCTTCTAAGTATCGGTATCGAGAATCGAAGTATCGAGTACTTTTTACTCGATACTTAAAGTATCGCATCGGTATCGCGCATCCCTACCTTCGGTAGACGATAGCGCAGAACAGCAAGCAGTAGAGTCAACAAGAGCTGACGTTGCTGAAAACGTGCGTAGTGGGGGGAAGATACACCTTGATCGCAGTGAAGGTGGTCGCACAAGAAAATCCGTTTCCGTGCGCTGGAGACGTTTCACGTACGTGCCGCTCGTACGCGGACTCATAAAGCCAACCAATCGCGTGCAACCTGACGTGCTGCTGCGGTCCGCTGCGGTGCTTCTGAATGGCGTTGCGAGCTGGTGTGGACAGCGATGTACTTGTGTGCGTCAGTGCTCAGGCGGAAGCAGCACGACAGGTTGTATGCTATTGGTTAGCTCTATGTGTTCGTGTACGCACAGCACGTTTCATTAGACGTCTCCCACGCACGACATCGGATTTTCTTGCGCTAAGATCTTGAAGCCGACCAGGGAGGGGATATTATAGAGAAAAGACTCAGATGCAGGCGATCAACGCGAAAAACCCTCAAACCTATAAGGCCTTAACAAACTAGGCAGCACGGTTTTGAATAGGAGCCTGGAGGAATGGAAAAAAAAGGTAAGCACGACTAGCAGTGAAGGGGAGGATAAAAGAAAAAGAGAGGCAGTTGACGATGATTTAGAAAGGTACCAGGATTACAAGAAAGTTAGAATTAAATGGAAAACACCAGAAAGAGATAGGGGGGGGTCTTAGTAAAATTGGCAGCTCTTATAAAAGGATTTAGAGACGAAACAAGAAAGAAAAGAAAAATGTAAGAGAAAAATGGGAAGAATTGGATCAACGCTGGAAGGAGGAGAAATGCAAGATTTGGGATAAACTAGAGAGTATAGAGAAGAAGCATAAAGAAGAAAAGTCAAATAGGAAAATTAACTTAGTAGTTAAGAGACTGAAAGGGGCGAGTGGAACAGGCGGAGTGGAAATGAAAAATGTTTTGAGAGACATTAGAGTGCAGGTAAGGGTAGAAGGAGTTAAGAGAATAGGAAGGACGAAGGAAGAAAAAGAAGGAATGTTTTTGGTAAAAGTGATGAGAGAGGAGGAGAAAAAGAAAATTATGGAGGGAAAAAAATTATTGATAGGAAGAAGGGAGAGAATGGATGAAGATCTGACATGGACACACGTATTGTTAATTTGACCGTTAAAAATATGATCATCTTAGGTAGCATTTTGGATATCCGTCCCTTATTGTTTATAACTATTGTTATTAACAAAAATGCTAAATTAAGAAAATCGATCCAATCTAATCTTACAAGAAAATATCACGATAAAGAAAAGTTTTACATTGCACCATACATTATTAAAAAAATTAAGAAAACATTAATTTTCCTAATTGATCGTTTTTTGTTAATAACACAAGTTGTAAACAATAAGTTACGGATATAGAAAATGGTGCCAAAGCTAATTATATTGTTTGCGGTAAATTTAAGGATATAAAAAATTTATTTGCTAATAACTAGACAATTCTAACTTTTAAGGGAGTGTATATTTATAAAAAAAATATTGTGTATAAGGCGGTGAATAAATAATGAATAAATGTTGGAACACAAATTGACCCAGATTTCAAAAACCTACCCAAGATGTACATAATCAATGGACCTTTCCTTGAGCTTTGAAAAAAGAGTAATCTCTGGGAACTATTATTTTGAATAGTAAATAGCAGATTCTCTTGTGGGGTTTTAATTAATATTTAAAATAGGAAACAAAAAAAAATTGTCGTTGAAATTTTGCAACTTAAGACTCGAAAAGCCGAACTGAATGAGCGTCCGAGCAGTAGCCAGGAGTGGGGATACCACTAAGAAAACGCGACGCAAGAGAGCTCAACCCGTTCCCTCTTTCGCCGCGTTTCCTGCGAGTCATCCTCACTCCCGCTTACTGCTAAAGCGCTCACTCGGTTTTGCGTTTCGAGCATTCAATTAGAAATTCTTTAAATAAAGAAAAGTAATTTTGATAGATGTGATGGGTACCCTGTTATCTGGGGGAAAGAAAATAGAGATTTTATTTTGATAATATTTTTATTCTGCAATTTTACACATTGTTCACAATTACAACGGCTTTAATTAAATCTAATATTGTCGGGTCAATGGTGCATTAGGCTTACGTGCTCTTTCTTTAACATAAACGCCATTTGGGCCCATTACACCCCCGAAAGCCTTCACTTCAAGAGGCCCATATTCTTTTGATAACAGATTAAAGTGTGCAGTGGGGTTAGGATGATTTGATCCATGGTCATGAATGGCTTCCTCATGAAGTTTTAAATTCATACTGTAGTCATAAGGTTGCTCCTCACTCGATTCGTCAATTTTTTTCTTATATTTTTTCCCCTTGTTTTTGTTGTTGAGTAAGATATAGTTATTTTTAGTCTTCTGTTTGTTAAAATCAATGGTATTGCCTTCGGTACCGATCCATCCACGTCCCGTTATTCTCTTCATTGGTTCTGCACCTAATTTTATTTTTAAAAATAAAGATTTATATTTAAACTCGGATATAACGCCCCCGGATATAACCCTTCCGAGAATTGACGCCGCGTTCATCAGTCGCGACGAAATAGAAAAGAAACAGGAGAGAGACAAAAAAGGAAATAGACAAAATAGTTCAAGGTCATCCCCAAAACCGGCAGTATATTCAGGTTTGAGTGTATATATACTTTGTATATTTCCAAACTATCCGTTAAAAATATAGATTTCTGAAAAAAGATCTTCTCACTTCGCTCCATCGGGAATCGAACGACAGAACTTCCGATTTCCGGTCGGGTGCTTTTCTAGTTAGGCTTTTAGAGAGATCGAAAGAGAAATCCTTTTTCAGAAATATACGCTATCTCAAGTCAGGTGTTACATTTATGAAACAAATATTTTAAAGGAATCTTTATTATCATCAGAGGTATTTACCATCGATCAGTTAAGATGTCATTTCACAATCTGTGAAAATATAAATCAAAACTATCGATCAAGTTAACTATTTAAATAACAAAAAATACTTAGCTCTATTTTTGTCTAAATAGAAAATAAATTTTTTTTAAATTTTAAATTACACTTTTCTGAAAAAAGATCCTCTCACTTTGCTCCGCTAGAAATCGAACAACTCTTCTTCCGATTGTCGGTCTGGTACTTTTCTAATTAGGCTTTTAGAGAGATCGAAAGGAAAATGCTTTTTCAGAAATATACGCTATCGTAAGCCAGGGAAAGTGAGAAGATCTTTTTACAAAAAAATGTAACTTAAAAATTTTAATAATTTATTTTTCATCTAGTCAAAAATGACGTTAAGTATTTTCTGTTATTTAGAAATTTAACTTTATAGATAGTTTTAATTTATATTTTTACAGATTGTAGAATGACATCTATGATGATGGATAGTAACTACCTGTGTTGGTAATACAGATTCCTTTAAAATATCCGTTGGTTTGTAAAATTTTAAATAATTAATTTTCGGTTCCTAGAGTTAATCTAAGTATCAACTCAAAAAATAATAATTATTCGATGAAATATTACTAGATACCCTTATAAATATTTTATTAGATTATAAAGAATAGAAATTTTAACCAAAATATTGAAATTTCTAGCCAGAGGGAGAATATTTTCCAATATAGTTTAATTTTTGATCAAATACTTAAATTGTCATTTAAAAGTGAAATTTTCAATAAAAAAATAAATAATCAGAAAAAATGGTATCTAAAGAAGCAAATTCACAAAATAATACATACATTTTTATCAAATTACTGAATTTTCCACCCAAAAGATTAATGTTTTACTAAACGAGACGAACTTTCAATAAATTACATAAATTTCTAACCAACTAATTGAATTTTTAAACTTAAGTCAAAAAAATTTATCAACAACAACAAATTGAATTCTTAAAAAAAATTATGCAACTTCAACAAAAAAGTAAGTTTTTGGAATAGTTAAATTTTTAGTTGAAAAATAAAATCTAAAAAGATGAATTTAAACAAAAATTTAATATTTGATAAAAAAACAAACAATAAATTAATTTTCAATAAAAATAATTACATTTAACAAACCAGATGCATTTTTATCAAAATTCTTGAATCCTCAACTAAAACAAATTATTTTTAGCCAGATAGTTAAATTTTAAGTCAAAATTTTTTATTTTTTACCATAAACGTATTTTTAACAAGAAAAATTAATTTTTAACTGAAACCATGATTTTTCAACATAAAAATGAGATTTTTAACAAATTAGTTCAATTTTGAAACAAACACTTGCATTTTCTACCAAATTTTTGTATTTTAGTTGCATTTAAAAAAACGAAATTTGTACAAAAATAGAAGAATTTTCAAACCAAAAAGACATTTTTTTAGTTACTCATTCCCTATTTCAGTTAAAAATTATTTACAAAAATAATGATGAATCTTCAAGTAAAGAAATTTAATTTTTATCCAAAAACATAAATTTTCGAATAAAAAGATAAATTTCCTAGAAAAAATAAAATAGTTAAATTTTCAGTTAGTAAAATACTTTTTAACAAAAAAAAGGAAAGAAATTAGTTTTTAACAAAAAAAAATGAAGTTTCAACTAATGAGAGTAATATTCTACCAAAAAAAGATTGATTTTCAACAAATAGTTAAATTGTCATCTACAACAGAAAAATTTTCAACTAAAAATATAATAATGAAATTTTCATTTAAAAAAATAATATTTAATAAAATTAAAGTATATTTTTAACATAATAGTATAATTTTATCCAAGAATATTAAATTTCTATTGAAAAGGATACATTTTCAACAAAAAGGTGAATTTTCTATCAAAGCAGATAAATTTTTAACAAAGTACATTAATTTTCAACTAAATATTTTAATTTTTAAAGCAATTTTTAACCAAAAATATGAAGTTTTGATTTAAAGAAAGTTTTTCAACTAAAATGATTAATCATCAACCAAATAAATAAATTGTTAACAACGCAGTTCCACTCTAACTTAAATCTGAAGCCTTAAATAATAATTTCCAGCAAGAAGTTTTTAAAATCGAAGAGCTTAAAACTGAAAGTTTCAAAAACATAAAAAATTTCAAAGTTTTACAATTGGAGACTCCGAAAGCAGAGAGGAATGAGCGCTCGAGCAGTACGTCGGAGTGGGGATGATGCGCAGGAAGCTCGGCGTAAGAGAGAACGTATTAATTTTTGTTTCGTCGCGTTTTCTGCACGTCTTTGAGAAAGAAAAATTAAAAATGAAAGCTTCTTAAAAGTAAAAAAAATTTTAATCAAAATATTACAAAACTAAAATCCTTTTAGAAAAACATAAAAAATATATTGAATCCAACAAATCGAAAGTGTCTTTTTAAAATATTAATTTTTCGCTCCTAGGGCGTAATGGGTTAAAAACAATATTTAATTAAAAATATTTAAGATTTATGAATGTACTTACATTTGACAATACCATCCCGATGGCGCGCTTCATTTTTAATTATTATTTTATTTATTTAAAAAAAAATTCAAATCGGAACTGATTTTTGAAAAATCCGAGAAAAAATCCATTGAGCGGTGACTGACAAACTTAAATTAAATTCATCACTATGTAAACTCAACCGCTATCTGATTACTCAATATCAATGTTACTACACATAAGCATCTGGAATTTTTTGATACGCAGAAACATGGTAATTAAGGCGCAATTTTTGATAAAAACTATTGAATTTTGCTTAGCATTATTGATTTAAAAAAATTTAATTACATTTTCATATTGGAAAAGGGATCAGAAAAATTAAATTATGGAAAAAATTATAATTGTCGGCACCAATAACAACCAAAAGTAGCAGTAACAACAGAAATATTTCTGGGAAATTTCTTAATGATTTCAGTTTTATTTTAAATCCTTTATTTTATGCTTTGAAGATTTCTAAACATGTCAAATAAGATTGAAGATTAAAAAATATTATTTAAAATTTGAAAAAACTTCGAAATATTTTTTTAAAAATTTAGACTTTTCAAGCTTTTTCAATTAAATTTTGAACCTTTTAAAGTATTCTAAAATTTCTTCATTGATTGCCTTTAATTTTGGAAAAGAATACAGAAAATTTTCAATAAAAAATGTTCGATTCTGCGAGATTGCAAAATTGTACAAAAAAAATTTAAACTTAAAAAAATTTATTTAAATATAAAAAAAATTTTGATTTTTGCAAATTTTGAGCAAAAACTTTAAAAGGCTTTTAAGAATTTTAGTAGATTTTAATAGAATCTTTTTTAATTTTTCAGCAATTGTTCAACATTTTAGAATGGAATTTGTACCATTTAGTTTTTTCAAAAACAATTTAAAGATTGAAAGAATATCAAAAATCTTGAAAAAAATGCAGAATTTTGAAGATTTCGAACAAAAAATTTTGAAGCTTTTTAAGAATTTTCAAAGATTTGCAAAGAATAAAAAAATACATTCTTATAATTTCAGGAGAAATTTAAAATATTTTATTTTACAAAATTTATTTTGAGAAAATATTTGAAATGATTTTAAAACACTCCAACACATTTCTAAGATTTAAAAAAAAAATAATCTTGAAGATTGTAAGAAAATTACTTTAATTTTGCAAAAAATGTTCTTGATTGTAGAGAAAAACTGGTATTTTTCAAAATTTTCAAAAGTTTAGGAATATTTCAATAAATTTGAAAAAAAGTAGATTTTTCATTTCTTAAACAAAATTTTTAAACTTTTCAAGAACTTCGAAATGTTTGAAAGTAATGAAAAAATTTCTAAAGATTGCTGTAAAGCTTTTTAATAGTTTCTTATTTTACAAAAATTGATTTTAACAAAATAGTTTACAAAATTTCTTAAATATTCAAAAAAGAATCTAAAAGATTATCAGGGATACTTCTTGATTTTATCAGAAATTTTTCAAAATTGCAGGAAAAAATTGAATCATGTTTAAAAATATGTAGAAGTTTTTTAAAAGATTGAAAAATAATTTAAAAAGTAAAAATATTTTAAAAACTGATAAGAGAATGTAAATTTTTAAATATTTCGAACAAAAAATTCAAAAGCTATTTTAAAAAATTCAAAAATATTTCTGAGATTTTCAAAGGCTGTAGTGTTAAATTTGTGAATAATAAAGATTGATCAGATTTATCTTACTTCATTATTGTTAAAAAAATTTTCTCTAAAAGAAATCGACAAGACTATTTTCACAAAAACGAAAAATTAAATATTTCTTTTTAATTCTTCATTTGTGAAAGTAGCTTTACATTACTCTATTGAATTCCTATGTAAAAAATTCGTTTTTTGGCTTGAAATTAATTTTTTAAACTGAAGATTGAACTATTCTATTATAAGTTGAAAATTAATTGTACATATAAGAAAAAATTTAAGATAAGTACCTTATCTTTTACAAAAACGTCTAATTTTTTCCTTAACTATTTTTTATACGACATAATATTTAAGTTTTATTCATTGAAAATACTGTAAAAAATCTAAATTTAAAATTTTGAGTTGCGTTTAGCTTGAGTTGTTAGCCTTGCATGAACTAAATACACGCTAACTCCAAAGATACAACCAGCTCGTCAGTCGGAAACTCCAAAGAAACGAGCGTTCCACACTCTTTCGGCCATTAAATTTCTGAAGGAATGCGCGAGAACGAACACAGGCTTACTACGCGCAAGCGCACGTCGAATTCAAGGCAGCGCGCACTCACATCCGCCTGACTCTCACATAGAGTGGAGGTAGAGGGGAAAAAATTCCGCTCGCTCCTTTGAGTCGGGACGCTCGTATCTGTGGAGTGCGCGAGTCTTTGGAGCTCGTATAACCACGAAGTAGAATAAGAAGACGCCCTCTCCTAATCTGCCTTTGGAAAAGCGTTCAAAATTGTACACTTTTAGTTTAAATTTTGAAAATTGGACAATTTTATTAGCTTAGAAAATGATAAAATTTTATTTAAAATATATAAATCGCGAATTTAAATGATTTAGGATTTAAGATAAATGAAAAATGTCAGATTAAATTTTTTTTTTAACTGGACAATTTTATTATAAAGAAGTTTAAATTGTATTATTTCTAATTCAAAGCATATACGCAAAGCATACAATTTTTAAAATTAGACAAGTTAAAAATGTTAAAAATAAATTATATTTTTTGATTAGAACTTTAAAAATTAGCAACAACTTTCTTCTGAAGATTATCCTTTTAATTATAAATTTTATTATTTTGTTGAAAATTTAACAATTTTTTGAAATTTTGTATTTTTGAATTTTATGTTTAAAACTCTACTGTTTAAATATAATTTTTGAATGTTGAAAAAAGAATTGAAATATTTTCTGGATAAAAATTCAACTGTTTTTTTTTATTTGTTTTTATTTAATTAAAAATCCACCTGTTTTAAGAAAATTTTCATCTTTTTGGATAAAAATTAAACTATTTCTTTGGAAATTAAACTATTATACTATTTTCATCAAGATTTAACTATTTCAGAGAAACTTCCACTTTTTTCAAGATAGATCGTTTTCAGTTGAAAATTCGCCTTCTTGGTAAAAAAATAAATTTTTATTTTTAAATTTCATTTTTTTGAGTAAAAAAGCATCAGTTTAGTGGAAAATTATATTTTGCTGAAAAGTTATAATTTTGTTTAAAAAATGGACATTAAATAACATTTTTAAAAACAAAATTTTATAGTTATTGTAAAATGCCTAATAAATGCTTTCAAATTCTTTCAATTTACTGAAATCTTTTTAAAATTTCTTGGAACCTTTTAAAATATCCTAAATTGTTCCAAATCCTTTTAAATCCTTGAGATTTATTTAAATCTATTAAAAATTCTCAGAAATTTTTTTTTATAAACGAAAATACCTAATATTCTTCAAAATATTTTTTAATTCCTTTAAACCTTTAAAAATACCATTAAATTTGTCGAAATCCTTTAAATTTATTTAAATTTATTGAAAATTTCTTAGAGTATACAAAAAATCTAAAACATTTAAAATACTTTTGAATTTAATATATTTTGAAATCGCTACATTTTATTGAAATCTATTAAAAATTCCATGGAATCTTTAAAAAAAACTCTAAAATAATATTCGTAAATAAAATCCTTTGAAACTTTAAAAATTTTTTTAGAATCTTTTAAAATCTTCTACATTATTTTAGATTCTTTAAAATTCCTATAAATTATTAAAATCAAATAAAAATTCTTAAAAACATGTTTAAATATTCGAAAACTGTTAATATTCTTCGAAATATTTTTAGAATTTCTTTAAACCTTTAAAAATACCATTTTTGAACTTCTTTGGATTTATTGAACATTTTAAGTCCTTTAAATGATTTTCAAATTTATTTTAAAAATTTCAAATCATGAAAATTCCTCGAAACCTTTAAATGATTTTGAAATTTTTTAAAAATTTCAACTCTTAAAAATTCCTGGGAACTTTTAAAAATACCATGTAATTTTTTGAAATATGTTCAACTTCTAAAAATCTATTGAAAATTCTTGAAAACTTTTGAAAATCCTAAAATCTTCAGAATAGTTTAAAGTCCCTTCCATTTATTAAAATCAACTAAAAATTTCTTCGAATATTCAAAAATCTCATTTAATATTTAATATCTTTGGAAATTCCCACAATTTATCAAAATTTATTTAAAATTCCGTGGAATCTTGAAAGATACCCTAAAATATTTTAAATCCTATAAAGGATTTGCAAATTTATTTAAAATTTTCTAAACTCTTAAAAACTCTTGGTAACTTTAAAACAATCCTAAAATTTTTGAAATCCTATCACTTTTTTTTTCTAATAAAAAATATTAAAATTCTTTTGAAAATCCTTAATTTTTTTGATTCTTTGGAATCCCTGCAAATTATTTAAATCTAATAAAACTTCTTAGAAATATGTTTAAATATTCGAAAGCAGTTAATATTCTTCGAAATGTTTTTAGAATTTCTTGAAATCTTTAGAAATATTATTTTTGAAATTCTTTTAATTTATTGAACATTTTAAGTCCTTTAAATAATTTTCAAATTTATTTTAAAAATTCGAATATTCAAGAATCTCCTTTAATATTTAATATCTTTTGAAAACTCTACAATTTTCTGAAATTTATTAAAAATTCTATAGAGTCTTTAAAAATACCCTAAAATCTTTTAAATCTTTTAAAGGATTTGCAAATTTATTTATATTTTTTTAAACTTTTGAAAATTCCTTGGTATCCTTAAAACCATTGTAAAATTTTTGAAATCTCATCAGTTTCTTTAAATCTAATAAAAAATATTAAAATTCTTTTCAAAATCCTTAATTTTTTTGATTCTTTGGAATCCCTACAAATTATTTAAATCTGATAAAAATTCTTAGAAATATGTTTAAATAGTCGAAAGCAGTTAATATTCTTCGAAATGTTTTTAAAATTTTTTGAAATCTTTAGAAATATTATTTTTGAAATTCTTTTAATTTATTGAACATTTTAAGTCCTTTAAATAATTTTTAAGTTTATTTTAAAAATTCGAATATTCAAAAATCTCCTTTAATGTTTAGTATCTTTTGAAATCTCTACAAATTTCTGAAATTTTTTAAAAATTCTATGGAATCTTCAAAAATACCCTAAAATATTTTAAATCTTTTAAAGAATTTGCAAATTTATTTATATTTTTTCAAACTTTTAAAAATTCCTTGGTATCTTTAAACCATCGTAAAATTTTTAAAAGCCCATCAGTTTCTTTAAATCTAATAAAAATTCTTAGAAATATGTTTAAATATTCGAAAGCAGTTAATATTCTTTGAAATGTTTTTAGAATTTCTTGAAATCTTTAGAAATATTATTTTTGAAATTCTTTTAATTTATTGAACATTTTAAGT
>JAAAKG020135951.1:0-13366 GCA_010014905.2 Druon quercuslanigerum | reverse complement strand
AAACCACAGAAAATAAGAATTACTGACAAAAAGTCGAGAAACACCATTTTTCACTTATGGTAACTTTTTGAGACCCTACAAAATAGGCTAGTGAGACTACTCGATTTGCGTAACATTGACTATTCTGTCTGAAATTTACAAAAACGTCTTTTTCATGAGAAATACTCGCGGAAATATAGGCGGAACCTGTAAATAATATTTTTTTCGTTTTAGAAAAAAAATTATTAATTTTTTTGTAGATTCGAACAAACTTTGAAGCGATTGAAGCGAATGCATGAATATTCGAGGAAAGAAAAAGTACCAATGCATTATGGTACCACCTTACGTGACACCCTTCATTTGATATATTCCATATTCTTGATTATTCATGAAATTTGAAATCAAGAAAATAAAATAGTTTAGCGAAAATTTCAATTTCTCGATCTATTAATGGAAAAAGGTTCTCGTGAATAACTTGAAAATTGTGGCTTTTTTAGGGAGCGTACATTTGTAATAAATACATTGTTTATAAGGCTTTGAATAAATAATGGCTTTTCATATGAGAAAATATCACGAGAGCTCCCCAATTATCCAAAAAAAGGTTGCTACAATTTTCCGCCCCAAACGCATGAGTACTGTGTGCTCCTCCTATTATTTCGTGCATATAATAAATATTAAAACAATGTTTTTGTTATTTACAATTTTTACACAGTTTATTATTAGTTATTTACTCATATAAATATATTTTATATAGACAAGGTATCAAAATATTACAATTACAATTCTGATCTATCAAATTTTGAATTTACCGCCAAATTATCTAAAATGGAGTTAAGATTTTAGATTATGATCACTATGAATTGAATGTGCATGAGAAAAGTTCTAAATCCAAAAGTCCAGCTCTTGCGCCACCTGTTGCCAGAATAAAAAAAATCTAGTTAGCGACACGGCAGTTATTACCGGTAAAATAGAACATATTTACAAACAATTATTATTTGCATAGAATTTTTTTTTCTTTCCCGACTCCACGCTTTGCTATACACCTTCCATTTACGTTGATTAATAACTCCCCAAATTTTTTCCGCTTTTTTTTTAACTTTAATTTTAAATATGGGAACAAATTTCGATCTTGAGACTGGTTTGATCGGTGGATTTGAGTGTCACAAGCCCTTAAGTAAATTGTTGAATTTTTACCACACGGTTGAATTTTTATACAAGAAAGATGCAATGTCTACTTAAATAGATGAATGTTTAAATTTTAAAAAACTCAACAACAAAAAAACACTTATATTGTCATCTAAAAAATATTTTACATTACATTACATTACTGCTACTGGGACAGTTACGAAGAGCTAACCCACTTAAAGCCATTTTAATGACAGATAAAAATAGCAACTTTTGAATAACAATTTACGCATATGAGTTTTCAGGCAACCGGAAGATTTCTTTTTCCATTCAAAAGATCTATCCTCGATATAGACAGTGTACAAGGTTAAAATTTTTCTGAGCAACCATTCTGAGGTACAAATGTAAAAATATGACAATTTTGTTAAAAAATAATTTATTTATAACGCTGTACATTGCAAACTGTTCTTCATACAAAAAAGTACAAGACGCAAAAAATGTTTAGTTTAGTCAGCCATGCAAAAAATGATTTTATAATTTTTTTTTGTGAATAAATAATACAATTGTTTTAAAAAATATTCACAACAAAATTGACCCAGCTTTCGGAAACCTACCCAAGATATTCGTAATAAGGGGACTTTTTTGGCCTTTTGAAAAAAGGTTATCTCGTGGTCCTATTAGTGCATATATGTGTAGTGGCGACCAATTAGTGACTGGATTATTCAAGTTATCTGCAATCCTATATAAATTTGTGAGATTAGTCATAAATTAGAACATATTCATTTAGATTTACTACTTTTTATGTTAAGCTCAGTAAATGGCTATTTTGTTATTTCCTAGCCTGTAGTTAATTTGAAGAAATTATTCATTCAATTGTTTTTAAACATTGTACACATTTTTGATCAATAATTACTTTTCGTAATTACTGATTCATTAGTATTTTAATGCGATTTATAAAAGAAAATTAATACACTTTTCAGATGAAAAAATATCTTTTTAATCCTTGCAGATACACTGAAGACCAATATTATAGATAAAAATTTTAGTAAATGCATTTTGAAACAAATAATCTAATTTTCAACCCGAAAGGTTGGATCTTCGAAGAATAATTTCACGCTAGGCTGGAAGAGGTAAATTTTCAATCAAAAAATATGAATCTGTAATAGGATGGTCCAAAAATGCATTTGCAATTTTTTTTGTTCTAATTTTTATGGGAACACGCCAGAAATTTTTTCGAATCCACACAAAAGTAAATGCATTTTTTTTAACTGATATTCAGAGGTGCCGCAGCCCCATGAAATTTAAAACGTATTTCCCATAAGACAAACAGACGTTTTTGTACATCTTTTCAGAATCCTCAATATTATCTGAATCGAGTTGAAACTCAACATTTTTCTCCACAATTAGCCGTAGAATAGGATTAAAATGTCGCTTTTTGTATATGAAAACCATAAGCCCGTTTTATAGGGTCCCAAAAAACCCCATAAATGATAAAATGGGTTTTGCGACTTTTTGGCGATAATTATTAATTTTTTTGCGGTTTTTTAAATGAAAATTGTTTCTGGCACATAAGAAACCATTTGATACTGATAACTAAATGTTCACATAAATTGTTTAAACAATTTATTATCGTTTTTATTCATTTTCTCATAGAATAGAGTTAGAAAGACGTGGTTTTTTCAAAAATGTTTCACTTGTCTAATTTTCAAATAGAGGGAAGTGATAGTTTATCAATATTAAGAAGAGCGATTGTTTAAACAATTAATTCTTATTTTTAATAATATTCTCTTACAAAAATGCTGCAAAATTGCAATTTAAAAGAAAATGCACTTTTAGTTACATTTTCAATTAAGATAAGTTAAGTAATTAATTAGAGTCAGAAAAATTAATTGTTGAAACAATTAATTGTTATTATTAATAATATTATATTTTGAATAAAGATAGAATTATGCCGTTTTTTCTGAAATTTCTGGCTTTTTGTCCCATTTTCAATAGGAGTGCTGTAATAATGAATTTAAGTTAACAAAAATAATTTTTTAAACAATTTATTATCTATTTCAATAATATTCTCTGTGATTAATTTGTAAAATGTTGGGGTTTTTTCTGAAGTTTTCAACTGTTTGTCTATTTTTCATCAGGCGTGACTTAATAATTAATTATATTTAGCAAAAATAATTGTTTAAACAAATTATTATTGTGTATGACTATCTTCATATATAGCAATGTCTGATAGTTGCGGTTCTTTCGGCATTTTTACCTTTCTTTCCTTTTTCACTTAGTCACATAACAATAAATAAGAGTTAACAAAAAAGTTGTTTAAACTATTTAATATTGTTTATAAGTATCTTTTCTTAGATAAGTGCTAGAAATGTGTGGTTTTCTTAAATAAAATCTTAAACTTTGCTTCGCCTGCTTAGTTATTAACAACTAATAAATCAACATCAGAGAAAAATACATTTTAAATAATCTCTTTCTTTTTTGTGAACAACAATACTATTTGAAAAATAATTTTTGTTGCGGTTGACTTGTTATTTCTTCATAAATAAAAACGCGTTGCAAAGTTAGAGAATTTAGAAAAAAAAAACGCCACTTTCTAGCCCTTATCTAAGAAAAGATAGTTAAAAACAATATTAAATTGTTTAAAAAACTTTTTTGTTAACGTTAATTGATTATTACATCACTATGTGCAGAACGTACAGAAATATAAAAATTTACAAAAAACCGCAACTATCAAGTGTTGATATCTGAAGATAGTCATAAACAATAATAATTTGTTTAAAGAATTATTTTCACCCAATTTAAATCATTATTAAATCATGCCTAATGAAAAATAGACAAACAGTAGAAAATTTCAGAAAAAACCGCAACATTCTACCAATTAAGCAAAGAGAATGATAATAATAATAATAATAAATTGTTTAAACAATTACTTTTCTTCGCCACAATTAATTACATAACTTATCTTAATTGAAAATTTGATTGAAGTGAATTTGTTTTAAACTGCAATTCAGTAGCATTTTTCTGAGAGAATATTATTAAAAATAATAATAAATTGTTTAAGCAATCACTCTTGTTAACTATCTAATTCCATTCTATAAGAAAATGACTAAAAAAATATTGCTTTTTTTAATTTATGTGAACATCTAATTATCTGTATGAAATGGTGTTTTATGTGCCAGAAACAATTTTCATTTTTAAAAAACCACAAAAAAGTGATAATTAGCGCCAAAAACTCGCAAACCCCATTCTTCCACTTATGAGGGGCATTTATTTTTGTGTGGATTCGAACAAATTTCTGAGGTGTCCCCATGAAAATTCGAAAAAAATTTGTTGGGCCTACCATACAAGAAAAGACACATTCTTAATTCCAAGGGATGAATTTTAAACGAAGTAAACGACCTTGCACCCAAACTGTTAAACTTTGAACTGAAAGAGGTATATATTTTCAAACCGAAAATGGCATGGTTTAATTTTCAGTCTAAAATTTTACTTTTTAACAAATAAAAAAACCGAATTTTCAACCTGTTGAATCTATGAACAAATGGCGAATTGTCAATAAAACCAGACGCTCAGACGCGAGCTACGCGCGTGACCCACGACTTTAGTTACAATTCTTTTTTTTTTCAACCGAATAGTCTACTTTTTCACCAAATCCTTGAATTCGCCAGCGAATGAACAAGATGAATTTTCTACGAAAAAGTCAACTTATGGCCAAATAGATGAATTTGAAAATAAAACGATCAATTTTTACACAAAAAAAAGTATTTTTACAAAGTAGTTGAACTTTACACCAAGCAGTTGTTTTTTAAACACAATAACATGAGTTCTTAACATAACATGTAACATTCAATATTTCAACCAAAAATATTTTAATTAAAACAAAATTCATTTCGAAATATAAATATTCAACAACAAAAGGTAATGGTTACATTTATATGTAAAGATAATTAATTCCTAGCAAGGAAAAAGATCTCAAGCTTAATAGTTACATTTTCAAACAAAAAGTTGATTTTTTAACAAGAAGATTAATTTTTTCCCAGAAAAGATGAATTATTAAAACAATGTCTCAATTTTCGACCAATTACTTAAATTTTCTTATACAAATTATTACTTTTCAAAGAAATAGTTTAATTTTTAACTGAAAAAGTAGGTCGAAAAGCTTATTTGAAAATGTATATATTAATCATCAAAGCGATTCTATTTTTGTAATAACCGTTGAGTTTTCAGCTAAATAGTAGATTTCTTAACCAAAAACATACTTTTCCTACCAACAAAATTGATTTTCAACTAAAAAATACGAATTTTGAAGCCAAAAAATCCAATCCAAATATTATTTTGAAACTAAAACAGTTTATATTCTAACAAAGTGTGAAATTTTCTAGCCAAAAAAGATGAATGTTCAAGTTATTATTTTTACCTGTACTGTCATATGACAATCTTCCGCGCTATATCTATTTTCTCACAAATTGATTAGTTTACTTACTTCAAAGACATAATTGTGACTACAAAGAATTATCTCCCAACACATTATTCGTTTTAATTAATAATTTTCACACGTATTGCAAAGAAATGTGGCTCAACATGGTACGAAAAAATATGCCCGCTGCGCCGAGATATTCGCAGTGCGCGCGGCGCTTCGCGATACTTTTAATAAAGCGCACAAAGCACCTGCGACTTCGACGAAGGCATTGCTATTGCAGAGCTATCGCTTCGCGCTCAAAAATGAGGTTACATAGACAGTTCTCGTTAAAAAATGAAACGATGTAGACAAACTGAAACGAAAAAGAACAACTGCACGAATTTACAGCTATTTACAAAAATCAGCAGGAGTGTACAGGTTTTGCAGCCAAAAGCTGTTTTTTTCCTACCTAGGATGAAAAATATGTATAATATTGCAATGAGATAATATTAAATGAAGATATGTACATGACTGCTATTACAAAAAAACTTCTATGTTTAAACATTAAATACATGGTAGAATACTTAAAGATAACTATGAACAATATTTATTGAAGAACAATAAACCACGCGTTTGAATTTATTTACAAATATATAACAATCAGTCAGATACTATGTATGTATTTTGAATTTATGTCTTTGCGATGTTCATAATACGAGTCATCCTGGGTCGTCAAAGAACAACATTTTAACTGAAAATAAAAATTGAACATTAGAGAAAAAACGAAACACTTTCGAATTTTGAACTATTAAAAGTATAGTTTTAATTTTTTATTTTAAACTCTCAATAATTTTAGCGTATCAAATAGAAGCTTTAAACATCATTCAATTGAGAATTTTTTAATTGAAAGCCGTCAAGTTGAAAAATGTTGTATTTTTAAAGTTCATGTATGGTGCAGTTACAAGATTTAAACAAATATAAATCTATGCTATAATTTTCAATCCTATTAATTACAGAATGATTTTGGAAAATTATTATTTTTCAAAGTCATATAATTAACTCTTAATAATAAACTGTTGAAATCTTTCGAAAAGAAAGCTTCAAACATTTTTTGTTCGAAATCTTCAAGAACACACAGGCCGACAAAATTGGTACCCAAAGATCGGACTATGTGACCCCGAAGGATTTTTGTTTCCTAAAAACGAATCCATTGTCTAAATTTTTCCTTTAAGAATAAATGTTTACTGTGTCACATCTTGGAGAAAAAATCGGTTTTAAATTATTAAAAATGTAAATGGAAGATAACAAAGAATGATATACGATGGCGTTAGCAGTTTTTAGAAGAAACAATATCTGATCGTGTTATATTGCCTCAAATATGGTTATTAATTATGTTTAACTTATTGCAATTCTTTCTAAGTTAATATTGGCTTAATTTTAGACTTTGAATATGTTTGCGGCACTAAAACAATTATGATTGTTTTTCTGAATGCTTATATTTTGCAAAATAAACTTATTCACACTGAAATAAGGGGATTTAAATATTGAAATTTATTTTCCTGTCTGAATTAATTTACCAAACATTATTTTGATAAATGAATAATATTTTTGATTTGACATTACATTTGTTAGATGAAATTTTAATGAAAACAAATTTTGCATAACTAAAATTGTCGCTTGAAAAAACTTATATATTACCTACTATACGAACATTCACAGAAAAATACAAGTCGAGACGCTAATTTCGATTTTAAAAGTTCCAGTATTTACAGCATAATTTTCCACAATAATTTAAGTGAAAGTGTTTTTATAATGTCAAACACAAAAATGAAAAAAGTGAAACCCTGCTGTTTTCTGTAATGCCTGATAGATTTCTACAATAAACTAAAAAAAAATATTAATCAAAATTTATACAAATTTTTGAAGGGCATTGACTCAGAATTTATTGTTAATTTTCTAACTTTCTTTTAAAAAAATGCAATGAAAAATTAACTAGTTGTATTTCATTATATTCTTTGGTTTAATTTTTTTTATTTTTTTACAAAAATGTATAAGTTTTAACAGCAAAGTACAGTTGTAAAAATGTTTCACTTTCCTCTAAAAATTGTCTTCGCCAAGGTTTTTAAATATAAAAATAATACATTCTTTGTATTCATTTATTAACAAGAGACGTCATTTTGTTTGATTCCGTTTGTCAGTTTCTGAAAAGTTAGTAAAAAAAAATTCCCTGCGTTTTAAAAGTATCTCTATTTTAAATTTGTGTCTAATTGAAATTTTTTTCGAATAATTGGCAAATCTGGTTGAAATCCAGAAAAAATTACGATTAAAGCTTACGGATCTATTAAAAACAACAATTGCTTACCTATATGCAAGTTCCTATGAAATGTTATGTTAATCATCTTGAATTTTGGTTGAAATATGAAATGTTACATAATACGTTAAAAGCTCCTGTTCCTGTATCGAAAAATTAACTCCTTGGTTTAAAGTTGAACTACTTTCTATAATAATACCATTTATTAATTTTTTTTAGCAGATTCACTGTTTTAGTTGAAAATTAAAGTATTTGGTCATAAATTGACTTTTTGTATAGAAAATTCATCTTGTTTTATGCTTGCGCATTCAAGAATTTGGTAAAAAATGTTGAATATTCGATCTTTTGAAATATTCTAAAAGATTTCAATAAAATTCAATAGGCTCATGGGTTAATTTATTGAAAGACAAGTGACCAAAATGAACTTTACATTTACAAAAGTGATTATAGTGTCTTTATCTTCACATAGTCACTGTGACGTAATTGGAGTAAAGGTTATACAAAGATTTCGGATTTAAAAGATTGCACAAAGGCTTTAATGATAATATTTTGCAAATATTTTAAAAGAATTAAGAAAGAATTGAAAAAGATTTCAATGATTTCGCGAAGATTTCGAACAGATAGGGTAGGAGGGCATTTGCAAAGGCTTTGTAGCACATAAATTTAAAGGGCGTTTCCCCACTCGTATCCATCTACCTGCTATGTATACCCCTCAACCCGCATCCAGCGTGTTACACCTCTCTTGCTTCTTCACGCCAGGGATTATATCTTAGAACACGTCTTAGAAGGCTGGCGTACCTGAGATATTTAAACTGGACATTTTAAATAAAACATGGAAACTTTATTTTTCCAACATCGGCTAAATCTTTTAAATCCTACGGACTCTCTCATTTTGAAATCGCGATAGAGTAAATTTAGGAGTATTTAGATCGCTGGAGTCTCATCTCGAGAGTGAACAGCCTTTTGATTAATGCTTCTAATTTGAACTAAATTATTTTTCCATTTAAGGATTCTAAAGAAATTAAGTTTCACATAGCAGAATATGAAATTTATCAAATTTACACTGTACTCATTTAAAAAGTACTAAATTCACTATCTTACATATAACGTTTTCAGTTAAAAATTCATTAACCTTTATGATTTTATATTTCGAAATATTATACAATTAGTTTAACTCAATGTACATATTAATATAATAATTACGTTTAATCAAAGAAATAATTGAAAAGTTCAGAATAACCATTGTTTTAAATAGTTTTTATAGCATAATATTTTAATTTGACGTATTTTCAAGGTTGCATTTCCCTCAATTTTGTCAGTTGATGCAAATATTACTTGAATCGAAGGTTTGAATTCATTATACTTGATTTTCCAAAATATGAATTATTCATCTAATTTGTTTATGTTGAAATTTTTTTCCAATTAAAGATTAAATGATTTGTTTGAAAATTTAAATATCCTATTTAAAGTTGATTTTTTTTCTTTTTCACATGAAAGTTAGGTTTGTTCGTAGATGATAATTTATTTTTATAGCTGAAAATTCCTCTTCTTAAGACCCGTATCATTTTCACCCCCACCCCAGCTCATTCAATAATAACGTTGGATGATGGGGTGGGATGAAATCTCACTGCTTTTTATTAATCTACAAAGCAGTTCAACTTTCAAACAAGTATTTTCATTTTCAACAAAAAAATATGTGTTCTCAACAACAAATGTAATAATTAATATTTTAAGCAAGAAAACTTTTTTAATTTAAATTAAAAGCAGCCAAATCGACTAAAAACGAAACAAAAAATTAACCTAGCAGTTATTAGAATTTCTAATCAAAAGAACTTCAAACTATAAAAATCCTTAAATAGCTTCAACATTTTTATGTGATGAATATTATGAAATGTTATATTATTTATGATTTTTGTTTTATTTTCAAATCTCTCTTAAAATGGTTTGGATTTTCAATAAAAATGTGAATCAATCTTGCAAAATAAAGAAACGCCTTAAAATTTTAGAATTGTTTTTAGAATTTTGGAAATCTTTAAAAATATTATATAATTTTTTATTTTGCTATTTATTATATTATTTTTTTTATTTTTTTATTTTCATAGGAATCTTAATAAAATTTTCATATATGATTTTATTATTAATTATTTGGAATCTTCTCAACTTTTAAATTATCTTTGAAATTCTTTAAAAACTTCTGAATATCGTTTAAAATCATTTAAATTTTCCCTACAATTATTAATAAAAGCCGAAACATTTTTAAAAATGCCTGAAAATCATCCTAATGATTTTTTTTTACAATTTTTGAAATCTTGTTTAATCTTTGTAAATATACTTGTAAGATTAATGACGGGGTTTATACTAAATGTACATTTTCAATTCAAGAAAATAGTTCAATTTTTAACCAAATAGTTTAATATAAATATTTATATGCAGATTCCTGCAACAAGAATAATCTTCTACCAAAAAACAAGACTCTGCAATATACGAATTTTTAACGAAAAATTTGAATTTTCATATACAAAAAATGTCTACCATAAATGAATTAGTTAAATTTGTACAAAAACATTAAGTGTAGGCTTTGTGATGAGAAAGATGAAACACAGGAGCACATAATATCCTGTGAAAAACTTGACGAATTCTTGGAAGACAGCGTGAGGGAATGGAATTAGTTAAATTTTAAGTTTAAAAATGAATTTTAAAACATGACTAACGAAATAGTTAAATTTTCAGCAAAATTAATTTTTAATTAAAAAATTGAATTTTTATCCAAGAAGATTAATTTTCAAGCAAAAAACAACGAAATTTCTACAAATTAGCTACATTTTTTGAAATAAATTAATTTTGAAATAAGAAAATTAATTTTGAAGCGAAATGATTTTTCCACCAAAAAAGACGAATACATGTTTATTAAAAAAAAAAGTTTTTAATAAAAAAGGAACTAATTTACAAGTAAAGTTTCCTCCAAAAGTGTTAATTAAATGGATGCCTTCTTACCCAAAAAATATGAACTTTCTACCAAAAGAAATGTATTTTCAAAACAAAAAGACGAATATTACACAAATAAAGTTGAATTTTTAACCAAGATAGATGCAATTTAAGTTTGAATTTTTAGCATCAAAATATGAGTTTCAATAAGTACATTTTCTATGAAGGTACTTGAATTTACACCCTAAAAAGAAGATTTTTCAATAAAATAGTTGCATTTCCAACCAAACATTTTTATTTGTGTCAAAGTTTTCTTTAAATATTTTTTTTTATTTAAATTCATTTTACGTACCTTTGAAGCTAAATACCTGTACAGAAACTGAAGCAAATTATCTTTATAACATTGTCATTCTATGCATTTATTTTTCATATGATTCTATGACTATCATTTCATGAAATTTCGTATTAAACTATCTAATTTAAGGTCTCATACTAGAGCTGCTACAGAATTTTGATTTCCAAATTCCTGGCCTCTTTTATTATTCTTCAAAATAATTTAACAAAAAGTTTACAAGTATTAACAATACAATTTTTTATTTGAAGGTTTTGAGACAAAAAAATAGTTCAAGTTGAACGATTGAATTTTTGTTACAATTAAATGTATCGTATGGGTAATTGTTCTTAATCCTATGTTTGGACATCAATAAATAACGTGGACATCAAAAAGTTTAGAGACTTTCAAAGCTAGTAAGAATTTGTAATTTTGACTAGTTAAGAAGGAATCATAATCCCCAACCTCTATTTTTTATTTAATATGTATAACAAAATAAAGTTTTGGTTTCTTGAAATTTTTGCAAAGCAGGAATGTCATACACACGCAGCAGGAGAATACACAACTTACTTTTTACTTCTTTCAAATAATAGTTTCAAGTTTGTCAAATTGTTTTTTTGAAGGAAAAATCGATTGGTTTAAAAATCTATTCTGGTTTACTAGAAAATTAAATATTTACACGATTTTGATTAAAAATTAAGGATTTGGCTTTTTTCTACAAGTCAATTTGTTCACGGAGTCCACTAAGTCCACTAAGAATGTTTTATATTTTGAACCATTTGAAAATTTTAAACAAATTTATTTTTATAACAAAATGTATGTACTATATATTTAATAAGAATTAAAAAAGAATTAAATATGTATGATGGTAAAAAATTTGATTTTCATTAATTTCAGTATTTTTTTCTTTTTCTTCATTTCTTCCAATAATGTAATAATCTCTTAAGCAAATTAGTGGGTCGCGCGCGTGACGCGCGTATGAGCTTCTAGATTAGTTGAAAATTCATGTATTTTGTTCAACTTTTTTTCCTTCACATTTCAGCATTCATCTTGTACTTGTCTTTAATTTATTGATAAGGATTAAAGTTTTATTCTTTTATCTGAACAGATTCATGCGTTACAAAACCTTTGCGAGCCCACTTCTATGTGACACTTTGTAACGTTAGACCCTTGTGTCCCGTATATGTGGACGATCCGTTGTAAATCATCCAGGTGTACTATTCTCTATGAGACATTTGGTTTATTTTTTTATTTGCCGAACATTTAAACATCCATAACCGATAGGGTGCTGAAATAACCTTTAATTTTTCAAAGGTTTTTCTCTAAATTTGTTCATTTTTGTGAAATACCTTTAGAGATCCTCAAAAATTATAATTAATTTAGAATCAATTGACATGCAGCTTGGTTAAGTGCGCTCGAAAAAAATATTTCAAAAATGTCTTGTTTGCAGATTTCTCCAAATTGCTTGAGTTTAAGTTTTATTTTACACACCTGGAGGACAGAAAAATATTTTTAATTTTTTAAGGATTTCAGTCAATCATTTTTTTTAGAAATAACTCCTGATTAATTCACCACCGTTTTAAGAAAATTTTTTAATGCGGTTCAAAATAGAAAAAGAATTAGTCAGAGTAATTCAGAATTTTACAGTGACAACAGTGTACTAGAAAAAAATTGACAAGGCTCAGGAGTCAAGATTAGAAATACAGCCAATGTTTAAAATTTTGAGTTTGATCTTTAGCGAAATTATCTTTATAACTTGTAGTTGGAAGACTTTTCTGAGCATATGTAGACTGTTTAAACATAGAAATACTCTATACAAAAATCCACAATACCTAGGAGTCGAAATGAGATTTACATCAATTTTTCAATATTTGAAATGTGGTATTTAATAATATAATTTTTTTCACTTGTGTTTTTTAATTTTTTGTGCATTTCTGGCGTTTTTAGGCTTAGAAGTACACTAGAAAACATCCACAATACCTAGGAGTCGAAGTGAGATTTACATCCATTTTTCAAAACATGAAATGTGGTATTTAATAATAGAATTTTTTCACTTGCGTTTTTTAATTTTTTGTGCATTTCTGGCGTTTTTAGGCTTAGAAATACACGCTCGCGGCTTTCTTCGCTCGGAAGTTGGAGCACACCTACTATCGGCGAGAAAATGATAGGCATCTGCCTTTGAAGCTATACAGCTCAGCCAAAAAAAACATTTGCATGAATTTCTAAAGCTTCAAAATAATTCTCATTGTTCCTACAATTTTCAAATAATTCTGCATAATAATAACAATGCACTAAA
>JAAAKG020135950.1:0-13366 GCA_010014905.2 Druon quercuslanigerum | reverse complement strand
GGCTACTACAGTCAATAAGATCGGCGCGGTCCGTCTTTTCTTATTTGTTCGTCCTATGTGACACACTTTTCTATTCTCCCAAATTTTTGGTAATAATAAGTTTCGAAACTAGACAACTATTTGATTCCATATTTTTTCCGTGCAGTATTAAATTTTGTAATGGATTCGAATAGCGAAAATTAGTATAGTGCTTTGAAAGAAGTGAAATAAAATTTTGTACATTTCGGTACAAACGCTTTGCAATCTTTCTACACCACTATACGAAAAACGGGGGTCACGTGATGTTTTGTTTCACGGTGGCGCATGACAAAAAGAAAGACGGAGGAAAGTGTATGAACACACGCTATTTCATAGACTACAAGTGCTTCTTAATATAGATATGTGTATATGCTTATAAGGTCGCTCGCTTGCTACGATGAAGTTCGTTTACGAATCCTATACTCTATCACTACTTGTGAGAAACTAATAGCACTGGGTCAAAAATTTTAGGTTTCAAGGTCGCCATTTGTGATCTGATGCAATTGTATGCATTTATAACTTTCGGTTCATTAGCTTGTATTAAATAATTATAATAGTCCATTTTTCTCATTTTTTGAATTAAAAATTCACCTTTCTTATTTGAAAATGAACTTTTTGTTAAAATTCATCTTTTTCTCGAGAATTGAACTGGTTTGAATAGGAAATTCGTCCTTTTGGATTCTTGATTAAAAAATTAAAATTCTTAGGACAAAGTCATATTTCTGATTAAAAAATAATCTTTTTCATTAGAAATGAAACTTTTATACAGAAAATTCGTCTTTATGGATTGAAAATTCATTTTTTTTTTGCAAAAAAAGTTATATTTTTTATTTAAAAATGAATTTTTTGTTAAAATGTATCTTTTTCTTCAGAAATGTAATTATTATGAATAGAAAAATCGTCCTTTTCTTTCTTCTTAAAAACTAAACTGTCTTCGAAAAAGATTCATCTATTAGGCTTAAAAATTAATTTTTGGTAGAAAAAGCATCTTCCTTATTTAATAATTCCATTTGTTGTCGAAAATTAATCTTTGAGTCTTGAAACTTATACTGTTTCATTTAAAAAATGATGTTTTTCATTGAAAGTTAACTTGAAAAAAAAATTCTTCCTTTTTGATTGAAAATTCATCTTTCTTATTTATAATTTATGTTTTTTTTTTTTTTTGAAAATTCAACTCTCTTTGAAAATATTAGTTTTTTTATCTTTAAAGTTCAACTATTTGGATTTTGGTTAGAGTCTAACCTCTTTCTGTTCGAAAATTGGAACATTTGGTGGAAAACACATCTTTGAAAGCTAAACATTCAACTATTTTGTTTAAATTCATCTTTTTTGTCGGAAATAAAACTAGTTTAAATAAAAGATTCGTTATTTTGTTTGAAAATTCATCTTTTTAAGTTCAATCTTCCACTATTTTGTTAAAAAAAACTCTTTTTTTCGTCAAAAATTCGTAATTTTGCATCAAAAATCATTTTCTTTTTGTAGCAGACATCTTTTCTATTTAGTAATTAATTTTTTGGTCGAAAATTAATTTTTGCCATTTAAAAATTCTACGATTTTGTTAAAAAATATTTTTTTTCAAAAATAAACTGTTATGAATAGAAAATTCGCCCTTTTGTATTAAGCATTCATTTTTTATTCAAAAATTATTAAAAAACGAACTTTTGTTTTGAAAATTCAACAGACTTCTAAAAAAACCGTCTTCCTGGCTTTAAAAATGTCCAAATAGTATTATTGTACTCTTAGTATTCTTTTTGGTTTGAAAAGTGTACTATTTGGTTGAAAATTCATCTTATTAAGTTCAATCTTCCACTATTTTCTTTAAAAAATCACTTTTTTTATCAAAAATTCGTAATTTTGCATGAAAAATGTTTTTTTTGTAGCAGACATCTTTCCTATTTAGTAATTAAATTTTTGGTCGAAAATTCACTTTTGCCAGTTAAAAATTCTACGATTTTGTTAAAAAATATTTTTTTTTCAAAAATAAACTGTTATGAATAGAAAATTCGCCCTTTTGTATTAAGCATTCATTTTTTATTCAAAAATTATTAAAAAACGAACTTTTGTTTTGAAAATTCAACAGACTTCTAAAAAATCGTCTTCCTGGCTTTAAAAATGTCCAAATAGTAATATTGTACTCTTAGTATTCTTTTTGGTTTGAAAAGTGTACTATTTGGTTGAAAATTCATATTATTTTTTGGTGTGAAATGCCACCTTTTTTCATAGAAATTTAAGCTGTTTTTTAGATATTTATCTTTTTGGTTGAATTCAACTAATGTTGATTAAGTATTAAAATCTCTTTTGATTTAAAATTTAACTACTTCTTTTAAAATTAACTTTTTTGTGAAAAAATCATCGTTTTTTATTGAAAATCAAATGTGCTTTGTTGAAATTTCGTATTTTTAGCTTAAGAATTCATTAAGTGTCGTATAAAATAACAAAATCGTTTTATCTTTGACTGAATATTTAAATTTTTCAGTTCAAAATATGAATTTTGTAGATAATAGTTGAGTTTCAAACCTGAAAAAAAGAATATTTAACAACAAATTTATTTATTTTTTTTAATAATTAAAGAGGAGTTTTCAACCAAATAGTTCAATTTTTAACAGCAAAATAGTTAAACTTGTTATGTTATTATACTGTTGAACTTCAAATCTGCAAAGATAAATTTTTGACGAAAAAGTCCAATTTTTAGTTATTAAAGTTTAATAAAAAATAGTTAAATTTTTTACTAAACAGCTAAAATTTTGTGCCAAAAAAGGAAAACTTACATCTTGAATTAAAACAATTACTTTTAAAACAAAAAAAGAATTTTCAACAAAATATTTTAATTTTCAAGTAAGGAGATGAACTTTTAACCAAAAAAATTATTTTTTAACAAAATATTTCAACTTTGAACCAATTAGTTAAATTATCAATTTTAAAATATTATTTTTTAACAAGATAGCCCAAAATTTGATCAAGAGAAGAATTTTTAACCAAAAAAATAATTTAATAATTAGAAAAATTAATTTTATACCAAAAAAGACAAATTTTTCAACACAATTCATTAATTTTTAACCAAATTGTTCAATTTTCCAATAAAAAAGATGAATTATCAAACAAATACCTGAATTTTTGATAACAAAAGATAAATTTTTAAATAAAAATGGAATATTTAAATTTTGAGTAAAGAAGTTAATTTTCAAAGAAAATATTTTTTTAATTGAAATGACGAAAATTAAAAAAAAAAAAGAATTTTTAACAAAATAGTCTAATATTGAATCAAATAGATGAAATTTCAATAAAATACATGGATTTTCAACCAATTAGTCTAATTTTCAACTAAACATATAATTTTTGAATTTTCAGGTTAAAAAGTATAAATTTTAGCAACAAAAAAAGACATTGTTATCGAAATAGTTTAATTCTTAACCAACGATATTAACCTTCAACCAAAAATCGATATATTTGTAACAAAGTAGTTCATCCTTCAACCCTGAAGTTGACGTTGTAACCAAAAAATCGAATCGAAATAATTAAATTTGCAAACAAATAGTAGATTTTTTGACCAAACGAGAAGAATTTCAAATCAAATGTCTAAGTATAATAATCAAAATCAATAATTAAAATAAAAGTAAAAGTATAATAAGAATTAAGTTTAGCCCGAAATTAGTTGCATTTTCTTATTGAGTTCTTTGAATTCAGTCTACATTTAATTACAAAAACTAGAAGAAGGGACCAAACGGGAAGTTTCTTCAAAACTGACAAAAAAGAAGAATTATTTCAAAAGGGGAAAATAGTTCAATCTTATTCAGTTATTATTAGGCTGTACCCTTTTAGGGCCATCTTTAGCAAACTTTGTTTAAATTTATCAACTGAAAACATACCGTCAAAGTGGTTAATTTCTGACATTTAGATTCAATTCGGACATTCCTAAATTTATATTTTAAATTACTGAAGGGCGTCTTAACCAGAATTCAGAATCAGTTAAAGTCTTAACTGGTTCTAGATTTTTATTTAAGTCCCCTTAGGTAATTTAAAATATAAATTTAGGGATGTCCGAATTTAGCACACACTCGAAATTATCCTATTTGACAGTAGAAAACTTTATCTAAGTATGTAACTTTACCTCCAATGAGCTCCTTAACCCCCCCCCCCCCCTTCCGCACCTTCATCCCTGTTACCAACTGCATTTTTTTGGGCGATTCACCCGTCAAATTGGTTATGTGACAGTTCCTCATGGAGCTGTCAAATGTTTAGGTAAACTTCGTTCTCCTCTCAAGGGCTTTTAATTTCGCTTAGTCGCCAACTTCGAAACAGTTTCCTGCAATTGACCGATGTTCAATTATGGATCTTCAAGTTACACAGAAAGGGGTAAAGGGGCGAATGAAGTACTGAGACGAATAAGAGAACCTATAGCTTGTTCGGATTATCCAGACCAGCGTTAGAACATGTGTTCCGTTATATCGTTCCGACGGAGTTAGCGGCTCTTGGCTAAGGCTTCCCTTCCCACTACCTACATATATATTATACACATTCTAGTCTTACTTCGCATACCTACTGGGTAAATATTTCATCCAGCTGCACGTGGATTAAGTGGATTACCTAGATTAAGAGAAAAGCGATTATTCATTCCTATCGGATTCCATTAGAGGGAAAAAGGTTATCAAAAGAGGGTTAATAAACTTGGAGAATGGGTAAAAATGGTTTTTAAGATGAGGAGTGGGTTCTGTAAAAGGAGAGAAGAAAAAAAGTCCACAAGTTAAATTTTTTTAGGATAAATACCTATCGAACTAAGGAGACGTAAACGTGATGTTGGAGCCCTAACGCTGATCAGAGCGATATTCAAGGATCCCTCCTCCAATTAAAACCTTTTTCTTTTTTGCTCCTTTTTTCACTTTTCTGCTCCTTATTTATCCTAGAAATTAGTTTTCTATACGATCTTTCAAAAGCATTATAAATTGACTATTAATTATATCAAAACATGAAAGCAGTCTGGTGGACGACTCTGACGAGCGTAGTCTTTAATTAAACGAGGGTCAATAAATTGAGAGAATGGGCCATATTGTTTTTTAAGAGAATAGGTAAATTCCTTAGAAGGAAAAAAGACAAAAATTGAGAACAGCGATTTTTAGGATGCATACTTTAGGTACGGAGTTGAGAAGCAGTAAATGAGATGTCGCGCTCCACGAGTTGATCAGCGCAGTCTTCAAGCTTCTCTGCTTCAAACACTACTCATCCGAAAAAAAACTCTCTCAGGACTTTTCTGATCCGCTTTTATTCCAGAATTAGCTTTATATCCGATCCTTTAAATTAATTATAATTTGACTATAAATTATCTCAAAAATTAAAGAAGGATGACTAATCAGCATAGTCTTCAATAAAATGAAGGACAATAAAGTGGGGAAATCGGAAAAATTGGTTCTAAAGAAAATGCGTAAATTATATAAGAGGGAAGAAGGAGAAAGTTCAGAATTGCACTAGTTAAAATTTTATAGGCTGGTAAATGTGACTTTCGGCACCAAGAGCTGAGCTGAACAGCGCAGTCCTCATGCTTTTCTGATTCAAAAACTATTGCAAGTCTTCCACATTTCTTTTCTGTTTCTCTTCTACACTAGAATTTATTTTACTGTCCAGTTCTTTAAAAAAATTATAAACTCACTATGAATAACCTCAAAACTTAATTACAGTGTAGGCGGCTGACTCTCGTCAGCACACTCTTCAATAAAAGGAGGGTCCACAAACTGGTAGCATTGGCAAAAATTTTCTTAAATATGAGGAGTGGATTCTATAGAAGGATAGAAGACAAAACGGATTGAGTAAAGAAGAGTTTGGGCGCCAAGAGTTAATTAATGCAGTTTTCAAGCTTCTCTGACTCAAAAATTACTTAACCGACAAAAAACTTCCTTAGGATTTTTTTTATTCTCATTCGTCCTAGAATTTAGTTTGCTATCTGATTCTTTAGGAAAATTATAATTTAACTACGGATAACCTTATAATTAAAGATTGTTCGGGGGGATAACTCTGACCAGCGCATTCTTCAGTAAAACGAGCAGAATAATCTGGGATAATTAGTAAAAAAAATCAAGAGGAGTAAATTCTCGGGGATGAGAGAAGAAAAAAGGTCTGAAGTTCAATTTTGTGGGAAAAATAGGTATTGAGTTCAGAAGAGACAAAGGTGACGTCAGGCACCAAGAGCTGATCAGCGCAGTCTTTCAATCTTCTCTGATTCAAAAACTATTCATTTGACAAAAACCTTTTTCAGGACCTTTGCGTTCCTTTTTTATACTAGAAATTTTGCTATCTGAGTGTTTGAGAAAATTAGAAACTGACTATGAATAACCTCAAAAATTAAAGATTGTCCGAGTGGATGTATATAACCAGCGCATTCTTCAATAAAATGAGGGCTAATAAACTGGAAGAATTATTAAACTTCTTTAAAGAGATGAAGTGAATTCTGTGCAAGGAGAGAAGAAAAAAAGTTCTGAAGTTCAATTTTGTAGAAATAATAGGTATTGAGTTCCGGAGAGACAAATGTGACGTTGAGCACCAAGAGGTGCTCAGCGCAGTCTTCAATCTTCTCTAATTCAAAAACCAATCATCTGACAAAAACCTTCCTCAGAAATTTTGCTGCTTCTCTTTTATCTTACAATTTGAATTACTACCCAATGCTTTTTCTCAAAAATTAAAAATTCCCTGTCAGCAGAGTGTAACCGTAAAGTCTGTCCAACCTATATAACTATTACGCTGATCAGTGCAGCCTTCGAGCTTCTCTAGTTCAAAAACTAATCATCTGGCAAAAACCTTCCTCAGGACTTTTCTGTTACTCTTTTATCCCAGAAGATAGTTTTATATCCGATCTTTCTCAAAAATTAAAACTTTAACATTGGCAGCTGAAAACAGAAAGTCAGTCCGAGCAGCTGACGCTGATCAGCGCAGACTTCAAGGTCCCCTGGTTCAAAACATACTAATCAGACAAAAATCTTCTTCAGCACTTTTTTGCTCCTCTCTGATCCTAAAATTTTGTTCCACTATTCAATCTTTTCCAAAATTGAAAATTCATCATCGGCAAACTGAAAACTGAAAGTGAATCTGAGAAACTCAACGCCGTCTTCAATTCTCTCTGATATAAAACGTCCTCATCGGCGAAAATTCTTTCCCAGGGCTTTTTTCTCCATTTTCCACTACTCAGCTTTTAATTTCCGTTTAAATCAAAGAATGACATGTGAAAATGAAATTCCAATACTTTGGTATAAATTCGAATCTCGATATAAATAGGGAGGGCAAGGTGCGAATACGGGTGTGGGAGTTGATTGTCAGCCAGCTTGTTTAACATGTAGTTTTCTCCGTGGAGAAATGTTCGATATGGACAATGTTCGATATGCGACAATGTAACCAATGCGACAGAGGAATGGCAAGTGAAACGCCATCCACCAGGGTCTACGTGTTTCCACCCTCTGTGTACTTGCAGCTTCTATATGTCGTGAAATGCGTACACATGTGGGCGTAGAGTACAATATACGTGTATACTATATATACTTCTCTGTGACACTATCGAGCGTAGGGTACTCTGTCGACTCAGCTGTATGTGTATAGGCATAGTATTTCTGTGTATCGCACAGTTATGCACACTATCGCAGGAACTAGAGCAAATTTAGCATTATCTCCTGGCCAGTAATAAAATACCTTTCACTCTAATACCGGCACCTGATCTTCTGCGTTTCCATACTTATCAACAAAACGGACACAAGGGATCAATAAACTAGTCGAAAAAAACTTTCTTTTGGTTGTAAATTCCGCTTATCGACTTTCCTCAACATAAGTCGTTTTGTGTCCGAGCTATATTTGAATCTGAAAAAAGAAACATTTTAGTGGAGACACAAACAATTTTAGCACTTAAACTGGAAGTAACTCTCCGCATTTGTATCATTTTGTTTTCTTTTTTCTTCAAGCGAAGAGCTAAAGTTTCAAGATGGTGCGAGTCTACAGGAATAAAAGCCAAGGAGACCCTCGTAATTTAAAAATATAAGTTCACGCGGTCGTTAAGGTGAAGTAACGAGAAATTAAAAAGCATTATGCTGCGACGTTATTACCCTCCTTCTTAAGATCTCCCGCTTCAGAAAATATCGCGCCTTTCCTACTTTTTCTAGTTGAAATAGGACCTTCCATAATTCTCGTCTTCCGGTTGGCAAACTAGTGGAACAATCGGGCTTCCACTAGGTGCAGTGTGGCGACGTTTTCGAACGTCCCGCTACTAGAATTTTGGAGGATTAAATGATTTGACAAGAGGGTATCTTAAATTGGAACTTTTGGGTGGTCGTCTACTAGGACAATCAGGTCCTATAAGCCCCAGACTAAGGACATTGAACTTTATGTGTATTTCGAGTTCGTCGAGGTTGAGAATTGGTACGTTGAGTTCGGAAAATTTTTCCGAGTAGGTTCTAATCGACCAGAGATCGTTAATTTAGCTCCAAGAAGCTGAATCAATGCAGAAACTGACGCTTCGTGAGGCACGCGAGACTAGTGCAGTGCTAAAAGCTAAATTGCACGTGTAACCATCGGGCTCGGTGGCGTCGCCGTTTATCCCGTACTCCATCGTATATTATGTCTACCGAGCGTATTAACTGTCGTCGCTGTGCACCTGTTTACTTTCAAGCCACGGTATTATTTCTATTAGCGCGGGACCATCTGCAAGATCACGAAACTGTCCTGGGAATGATTTGTGCTCTCGAAAAAAGGGCTCCCTCGCACAGTAAACAAAACTACACAAAAATTCAGTTTCAACTGCATGTTAAATGTTCAAAATACCAAGACATTAAAAGTTTCATTAATTTTAGGCTATTCCTATATGGTACAAAAAGTTTGTGTGTATAACGGGTCATTCATAATAGAGCAGGTCTGTCCGGAAAGTATCCGACTTGTTGCTCTCACCTTGTACCTAGTTTTGTTATTGTCAAAAAAATATTAGAATCTTTAGTCAACTAGTGTACGCAGTGTCTGACCATGTACGCGTCGAATTTCAGGATGACGGAATGCACCGACCGAACAGGATGCATTACATTTTCCCAAAAATTTGGACATTCGCGTTCGGCATCCACCGTTCAAAGGTGATTGTGTTTCAGTGGAAAGTGACCTTCACTCTGGCAGACCCCCAACGGCCAAAATACCTTAAAACGTGGAACGAGGGCGAGTTTTAATTAATCAAAAAAATCGTTTAACAGTGAGAGATAGAGAGACATTGGGATTCTAAAAAATATTGTTTTAGAAATGCTGAGCCAAAATTTGGAGATGAGCTGCGTGGCTAGAAAATTCGTTCCACGGCTGATGACCATTCATCGCAACTTATGCACGAATTTCTGGCGACACACGGCCTTATAAAACTTCGGCAGCCACCAGAGAGGCCTGACCTGGGTCCCTCTGATTTGAACGAAAATTCATGCATTTTGTTGAAAATTCGTCCTTTTGGGTTTCAACTGTTACGTTTTTTTAAAATTAATCTTCTTGCTTAAAAATATTTTTTTTCGTTTGAAAGTTCAAGGATTCTCTTCAACGTTGACGTGCAGAATTCCTGAAAATAAAAACCAAGAATCCAAGGAACAAATTTGGACAACCAAATTGTTATCCCATTTTCAACTTTTTGTTGTTCATGAGAATTATTTTTTTTAACTAAAAATGCAACTATTCCATTTTTATTTAAAAACTGATTTTTGTTTGAAAAGTGCCCCTCATCATCCCTGGGCAATAATTTCGAAAATCCAGAGGCGTAGCACATAAACGTATTTACTTGCAAATACCGTGAAATGAAAACGCTTTCGGACCTGCTCCATAGAAAAGACAAAAAGAAGAAAATAAAAAACAGCATCATAGAAGGGAGAAAACGTTATTTCGTCTGGGCAGCTTTGAACATTTTCACGCATGTAACCCGCTCGTCGCGAAATACATGAGTCGTGGAAAATGCAAACCAGAACTGGAAGGAAGAGAGGGAAAATTCAGTTAAAATCTTATGGGACCTGCAAATGTACCTAGTGCGTCACGGCGCTTTGAAAAGTGTCCAGAATATTGGCAAAAATTGAAACATTCCAAATTTCAGAGATGAGATTTCATTTTTATATTAAAGCATTGTACCATAAAGTGCCTTCAAATTAAAATTTAACCAAAATTGGATTAAAAAAGAAGTGAGAAAAGAGAAATTAAATTAAATTCGCGTAAAATATAAAATGTGAATAAATGTAAAATTGAAGTAAAATATAAAATTTGAATAAATTGGATCGAAGTTTCAGACTTCAGACTCCTTCCCCTATTTGAAATTCCCCTTCTATTCCTTTTTTTTTTTTTGAAAAACTTCCCTTTTCTCCCTTTATTCGTTTTTTCTTTTAAATTTAAACTGAATTAATAGAACCAAGTAAGATAATCGAAATATTTTTGATTCACAGGAAACTCTTTTTAATTGAAAAGTCTACTATATTTTTGGTTCGAAGGTAATCTCTTTTGTTTAAAAATTCTACTATTTGGTTGAAAATTTAATTATTTGGTTAAAAATTTAATTATTTTTTTGCAAATCTAAATAATTTGTTAAAGGTAATCTTCTTTGGTGAAAAATCAATCACTCGGTTAAAAGTTTAACTACTTTGTTGAAAAAAAATTTGTTGAAGAACATTTTCAAAATCTGAAATTTTTTTCTTCTTCAAATTTTAGAAATTTTTGTCAATGTTTCTTATAGATGAGTAGAAGAATTGAATATTTTCTAAATACAAATTTAAATTTTGATGAAAATTAGAAGTTATATACTTTTGAAAATTTTGAAAATGTTCAGAAAAATAGAAAGAATATTTTTCTGATAAATTAGGAAATTTCATTTACATTCGTCACTAGCAATCAAATATATTTAAAAAACTATCTCAGTACATTTTTTCTATTAGAAAACAATTCAAAAAGTTAGAGCTTTTTCAAAATTTGCTCAAAAATTTGCTATGAGTTTTAGACATTTTTGTTAAATTTTCTGGTACACGGCAAAGTTGGATCAGTTTTAAAAATATGCAATTTTTGTTTTTAACCGATGTAATCGTCAAAGTAGTAGGTGCTTTGAGAAGCTCCTTTAAAAACAAAGAAAATAAAAAATTCAGTAACAATTTATGGCTGTTAATATGTACGCATTTAACGTAAGAAAACGAGCGTGAAGCGCGAGAGTGTATCCGGTCGCCCTAGACGCGCTTTGGTTGAAAAATGAACTACTTTCTTAAAAATGAATTTTGCGGTAGAAGATTCATAATTTCAGTTTGAAATTTATGTGTGTGGTTAAAAATGTAATCTTTTTGTTAAAATCTCGATTATTGTGAATGGGAATTACTCTTTCTAACTTCAATGTATTCATCTTTTAATGTTGAAAACTCAACTGTTTTGGAACCATGATTCTATAGATTGAAAATTCTTCTATTTTTAATTAAAATTAACTTTTTTATTGAAAATTTAAACTGCTTCCGAAAAATTTACACTCATATCCCGACATACGAACCCCCGGTTTAATATATTCCTAGAATCGATGCGCACTCTTACTTCTGACAATTATCAGGGACGAGCTGAGAAAAATACTATCCGCCCCTCGACCACCTTTCTCTCTCCGAAGTCATTCCCTTTCTTCCTCTGTCCTTAATCCTCACACGGAGGTGGGCCGAGCCGAGGCGAGCACTCGTTTTGGAAGCCAGTTTGCCTAATGAAATTTTTATGTCCCGCTCGAGACGTTCCCTTCTTTTTCGGCACCGCCGCGCCGTCCCATTACCATGCAGAAGTACTTGCACGTACCTGCGCCTCTTCTATTTTTACGTAATCGAGAAAATCGAATGGGGAAGGAAAAATGTAAGGTGAAAGAACCACCGAACCCTTCGGGAACTTGGAACCACACTATAGTTAATAATGCAGCCTACAGAGGATAATCATTAATTAAGAACAGAAATAATCAAAGTAATTTTAATTTCGATTTATTAGCATATATAGTTTTTTAAGTTTTAATTCAATTACTATTGCTTATTTTCCTACCTCCCGTTCCTTCCTATCCTAGTTTCTCTGCCCCTCATTTCATACTAACTCTTCCCTTTCTTCATCCCAATCCCACCATACTTCGTCTATCTGCAACCTCCCATATTTAACCCATGTTCTTCTTCCCTTTTTTCTTTCCTCTTCAGCTATTTTCCTTAACTTATATTGCATTCTCCTTTGCACCCATGTCAAATCATCCTCTATTCTCTAAGCTCCCATATACCATCCTCTTCTTTGCCATTACTTCCCTCTTATTTTCCCATTTCTTTAGTTTCACTAGTAACATTCTCTCCCCTCTTCGTCCTTCTCTTCCTATACTTCGCACCTCCTCTATCTCTACTTTTGCATCAATCCTGTTTAGTACTTCTTTCACTCCCTCCTGCATCTCTTTCCCTTCTAATCTAATCCCCTTATCACTACGTCTCCTCTTCTTTCTTCCCTCTCTTTTTTTCTATTCTTTGCTCTAATTTCCTCAGCCTTTCCTTCTCCGTATTCCCATTCACGCCCCCATCAAGATCCCGGTTTCTAGCTTTCTATCTTTCTAATCCTACCTTGCATCTCCTCTACCTTTTTATTATTATATTCCTGCTTCTATAGCTTTTGCTCCAATGACTGCATCCTCTTTTCTAACTTTTCCCTAACTTCTTCCCATTTTTTCATTTATTTCCTAAGTTCAGCCATTTCCCTCCTAATTTCTTTCCTTAATTCCTCTCCCCTTTTATCCTGCCTTTCTTCATAAATTCCCGTTACTTCCATCATGACTTCGCGAATTTCTTTTATTCTTTCCTCTGTTCTTCGGATTCGTCACCGTTTCCATCAGCCCCCTTAATATTCTGACCCTTCTCTACCAAACTCTGCTTTTCCAGCGGTGATCTGAGCACTTTTGGATATTTCAAGTTTGAACCTAAATCGTCCTTTTCTTTACTGCTTTTCCTCTCCCCTCTCATCCTTTTCATAAAAGCCTCAATCGATCCTACGCTTTTTGTTCTCAATCTCTCCTTTTCAATAGTTTTTTTGTACTTCCCCCTTTCCTTCCTTTCTTTGATCTCCTATTTCTGTGCACTAAACGCTTCCTGCTCTAAATCCGATGAATCCAATTTCAAACTTTACCGCCTTCTATCCTTCCATGCCTCTATCGTCGCATTCTGGTACCTGTCTTGTCTTTCTCCGTCTCTACCCAGCCCTGCTATTACTAACCCGATCAACCCAGTCCTCCCACCCTGTCACAAATCTCAAACCAACCTAACCTCAACTTTCATACAAATCTGTCTCAATCCTCAAAAAAATCGTTACCCCCTTTCCAATTTCACAATCCCTCAAACAATCTCTTTTATTC
>JAAAKG020135949.1:0-36056 GCA_010014905.2 Druon quercuslanigerum | reverse complement strand
TGAAAATATAAAAAAAAAAAAAAAATCCTGACACGTGTCCACTTATATTACATATAAAACACACAAAAAAAGTTTCAAGAAATCAAAAATACCCTCGTCTTTTTTTTCGTCAAATCCGTACGATTTGTAAAAGAATGTCCCATACTTGAATGAAAAATAAAAATTTTTAAATCCAATCTGTCAATTCTTTCGAAAGTTATCGTGCTAACAAACTAAAAATCTACATACACACAGACAAACCCGTTCGTAGACACTTGTTTTACAAATTCAGGGGGAATCAAACCATGAAAATTAAACAAAAACGGGGGGGGGAGGGGGTCAGATTTTGCACAAATCTAGTACCTTATCTGGATGAGAATGTAATAAAAAATTAGCTTTTTGGAAAAACGAAACAGGCTAAAAGAACATTTTCTTTAACAACATTTTTAGCTTAAATGTTAAAAAAAATCATTAGAAATAAACAAAGTTTTTTTATAGAATGCAGAACCGAACGAGGGCTCGAGAAGTAGGCGGAAGTGGGGACGACGTACACAAAACGTGAAGAAAGAGATTCTCTCTTTCGTCGCATTTTCTGCGCGTATATATATACATTATATACATTATATACATTTAATGAAATTATTCATTTTTCAGAGTAGCTGGGCATAAAATATAATGCAACATAAAAAACAAATATTAAAGTCATCATGATAAATAAAATGTGTACGTTAGTTTGCAATATCTACATAAGCAATCCTAGGCCAAGGTACCGAAATAAATGTAATATACATTTGATATAATAGTGTTGAACATAACGTATAAAATTTCAAACTTTGGACAAAGTAGAGTGCGAAGCACGAGATACGTCATGAGAATGTGTTCCTTAAACCCGAAGGAGCTTTAACAAAAGAGAATTAACAATCACCAAATTACAGTTGTCGATTCTTTGACCTTTAATTTTAAAAGATCTGCGCAAAAATGTGGGGGAAATATAAAAGAAACGTACGCGTAGAGAGAGGTAACACATTATCGAGTGCGCGATGAGAATGTGCCCATACTGAAGGCATTTTTTTCTTTAATAATTATTATTAATTTGAGCGTAAGCAAAGTTCATTTCCTCTTAGCCAACAATTATGAATTGTATATCCTAATCGACTATTTATCTAGTAACTGACGTCACGAAAATTGAATGTTTTTAAACGATCTCAAAAAAACGATGCAGTCAGAATCTGGGAATTCCGTGAAGAATATAAAGGATGAGCGTCATGATGTTTTTCTAGCATCTTTACCATGACTGCACAAATATTTAATCGTTGTTTAGAAACTTGTTTCTCTAGTGAGAAGAGCAAAATTTTCATTAATTTCAGTGAGTAGAAATAAATATTATTATTCTTTTTCTTTTTAGCATATAATCTTTTAGGCAAAATCTTTTAAAAATATACGAATAGAAAGATTATTATTTTTGCTACTATTTGAAACTCTTATAAATTAAGATCGATTTGACTGATGTTTTAATATATTACTAGCAAGAAGTAAAACAATGTATGGCATAAAAACTCACGAACTAATCAGCTGTAGTTTTCTTATCAAAAAATACATTGAGAAAATAGGCTTATCCTGATATTTTGGCCTTGAGTCGTTGTAATCTATCCGGTTATTTAAGGCTTCAGAAATGTCACGTGCACTCGTGTAGCCACAGAAATATGACGATATTTTTATGTTCAATAACTTTCCATTCACAAGTGTAATTTAAATTACAATTATACCAGTAGTTACTGATATAATTGAACATTCAAGCACTGCATTTCAAAAATTGATTAATTTTGGTTACAAATTCTAATACATTGCAATCCCCATAATGCTATATACATTCACTACGAGAGACGCAGTTTTTTCTACAAAGTAAAAAAAAGTAATAATTATCAATAAATGAAATATAGTTGCACTTTGTGCTTGCCCTGCAAACTCTAGCCGTGCTGCAGCGAAAGTGCATAGCTGCACTCATCGCAACGTGCCAAGCCACTGTGAAACGCATTAATAGCCGGAGAGAAAGAGTAACCTGTTACGAAATCTTTTATATTAAATCCTTTCATAACGGGCAAGCTCAAACCCAACTAACGATGACAAAGTCGCACAAAAGTCTGAACCACAAAAGAGAAACAAGATATTTTTTGGCTTTAGAGTGTAACTTTTGCATGTAAAATTGCAGCCCCCCCCCCACTAAATCCCAAGGTCTCAAGTTTGTATCCAACAGTAAATATAAGCCTTCCACCATAGAGAATAAGTTGAAAACTAAATATATAATTACTAGATTGAAAATTATTTCAATATTATACAATAATTACAAAATCATATCTTTTTACATATAGATATAATTTTTTTTCCATTGTTCCACGATTTGATCCATTCTTGAATCAAAATTTGACATCTTGGGATCTAGGGCGCAGTGCAATTGTGAATCAATTGAGTTGATAATTCAATATGGAGAAAAATTTGAGGGGCTATTCACTCTGTAGTCGAACGTTTCGAACGTTAGAACTTTTCGTGAAGTCTTAATGAAATCACGTAATGCAATGAAAAGCATAGACTTTTTTTTAACAATTTACAGACTGTTTTTATTACTTCTTGCATTTTGAAGATATCTACCTGATAGCAAAGCTCAGTTTCTACAGAAAATATATGTAAAATTATAAAATTACTAAAAATGGTTTAAACTCCAGAAAATTCCGTAAAATATGCAGCAACTTCGTTAATCTTTAAAGAAAAACTATTCTGCTCCTATTTATCTGAAAACCCTGTCAGTTAAGCAGATTTTTTTTCTGTGTGAAGTATGTTATGATAATTAGATGTTAAACATATGGAAATAATTTTCCATTTTATCGGACAAAATTAATTTATACATGACAACTAGATAAAGACCGTTCGATTTTCTGTCTCTGAAACACAGGGGGGGGGAGGTTCAAAGCACTTCATACGTAAGTTTCCTCTTTCTACAGAAAAGTAGTTGACCAACATTTTTTTGAAAATGGCTACGCACCTCTATAACTTGGGCCGCATTTTCTATCATAGAAAGCGAAACACTTTAAAAAACTGAAACACTCCTAGTAATGTGGGCATTAGAATTTGTTTCCTTTTTTTGCATTTGCAATGAAAATGCATCTGCATATCTTTCTCATCCTAATATAAATGTAAACAATTCCCAACTCAGTATTTCCATCTGTATTGGATTAGGAGGTGATTCAATATACTCCTATTCCCAGCAAAAAGTTAAAATCTAAACCGGGTTGATCATTAGTAATATGCAAATATTCACTGGCACAAAGAAATTCTCGCGAATCAAATGAAATACCATCTTTTGTATAAGATTTATGATGACTGCTTGTCGGAATCTCGTATGCACGGCGTTTAAACGCCAATGAAAAGTACGCGTGTTAATGAGAAATGGAGGTCGTTTTGTTCACGGAAGACGCGTGCCTCGTCTGTCTACCGACCTCGCGTTGGCTCCTTCCAGCATCTTTAATAAATTTAATTACTTTGGCTGAAGGAGTTAAACAATTATAAACTCTTTTCAACAAAAAAACTTAAGTGTGCATAAAGTGTTTTATAGACTAAAAACTAGGGATATAAACTAATATTTTACAGAATCATTACATTGAGTATAAACATAAAAAAAAACCTCGAAAAAGTCAAATTGTGTAACGAAATTTTACAATAAGGCTTGAAAAGAAGTATGTTTAAAAAATCAGTTTTTTAAAAACATATATTCAAGAAAGTAAATTTGTGTAACATAATTACACAAAAGAAGTTAAAATACGAGAAATATGTTTCTATACAACTAAACAACATTGTAATCGGCTTATTAGAGACAATTATATTAGAACTGAAAAAAGAGGGAGAAAAAAGAAAACAGACAACCAAACCATTTCGCTTTATTTTCTTTATTTTTTATCCGTCTTTTTTATGATACGAGGATCCACCACGTTTCGAAAAGGTGTTCTTTATTACTATGAAACTGGGAAAAATGTAATTTTTAAATCTGGGGAAATATTTTAAATAGAGTCTTCGAAATTATTCTTTAACACTTGGTTTCTATAATCTCGTTTCTATGAAGCTGTGCTCTCTGTTTTTTTTTCAAGTTGAGGGAGTGTACATGGTGTCCTTGAACTAGAGAGTTGTCTTTGAATATATTCAGAAGAATGGAATTTAATTTTTATCTGAAGTGATTAATAAAACATTCGGAAGAAGAGTATTAATCATTTATTGTATTTAAAGACAGAAACAACAAAAGATTCAGTTTTTCATTATAAATTAAAATTGAAGCTTCCTTGATTTAATTTTAATTGCATATTTCAAACTGATTAACTTTTAACGAATTTCAAAGATTATTTTATTGAGATATTAATGAAAGAGTACATATATAAAGTCTTTTTTGTTTCTTGAAATTGACATGTTTTCTTAATCTTAGCATAACATAAAAATATTCTCTAGTAGTTTCCTATAAAAAATTTCCCTGAATTAGGAAGCCTAAAGTGCCTTGAAACATATGGGATCCTAGTAGTATAAAAAATATGGATAAATAATATAGAAAAGAGAGGGAGGTGATTTGATCGTATCTTTTCTTTATTCTCCCTCTTTTTCAATTGCCATATAACTGTCTCTAATAAGCCCATTACAATGTTGTTTAGAAATATATATTTCTCTTATTTGAACTCCTTTTGTGCAATTATGTTACACAAATTGATTTTTTAGGTTTATGTTTTTTTTAATATACTTTCAAATATTTAATAAACAAAGATATCAAGCCATAGACCCTACTATTGTTCTCTAGACTAGACTAACTAGAGTTCAGTTCTTTGTACTGTTCTCAAAAGTTCGGTTCTTGGTCAACTTTATGAAAATATCATTCAAAAATATACTGCTGCGCGATAAAAACACGCGTATCATAAAATCATGTTTGACGTATTGATTCAACCAGAAAATGTGAAAATCTTTGTTTACCTCGTTCATAAGCATAAGCAAAAAATCTTGCTTGCGTCATAATAATGACTTTTTTCGCGCCACCAATAAAACTAAAATTACCGCAACTTTGTGGTAGAAAAGGAGTAGAAAAAGTGTAGAGTAACATCATTTTATTTACTAGCAGAAGCTAATATGACAGTGATTTATTGCAAAATGCAAAATTGTTAGTTTGCATTATGGAGATGACAGATATCTTGTTTGCAAATGATGTAAAGAAGCGGCTAATTAGAAAGTATTAGACTTATTACAATTTTATACGAAGTAATAAAAATCGGCAAATTTTCTATTAAATCATATTACGAGTTTAATAGATTACTTATTTCATCATTCGTACTTTGATTGAAGCGTACGTGAAAATTCTGCGGGTATAAATGAATGCACGCCTTACCGATTTAACTGCCTACTGATTTGGAAAAGGCATAAAACTTCATCGTTCGTGAACTCGTGCATGGCTTAGCTTCAACAGGTTATTTTGAAATTTAAAATATATATTATATATAAAACACTATAAAAACTAATACATTTAATTTTTATACATAAAAATATTTTCACTGAAAGTTATCCTTACGGCGCACACAAGTATCCTAGAGACAAGTTTTTGTACACAGTATGACCGCTGGCTGAGACACAATATTTACCTCATAACGGGGGGCATCGGTATTCACTGACTGCCGAATATTTATTTACCTTTTCTCGAGCACTGAATCGGGAAGTGTTCGGCGAGTAGCGCACAGAAAAACGCCGGCCTTTAAAAGTACGCCGATTCGGTGTTGTTTTGAATTGCAACAAAAACGAGACAGCGGAGAATGAGAATTGTTTATGTGATAGTTTCACATAAGTATTCTCGTTTTGAGAAAAAAAAACTTATTTCAAGAATATAACAATCCCAGGCAGAAAAATTATATATAGCTTATATATAGTGTTTATACATAATATTTCCGCCTGGGATAGGTAAACTAATACTTTATACGTTCTATATTTGTATAAAAAATAATAAGAAGAAAGGAATTTAATAAAGTGAATAATTAGTTTACAATTAAAGTGGCGAATGATTCACACAATGTTAAACATAATTCGTAAGATCACCCATCCGAAATTTCGTGGAAATTTGCGTGCAGAAATTATTTCGCAAACTTGATGATTGAAAATTAAGGTAAGAATAGAAACAAAATTTTATCTTAAAATGAAAATTGATAAATTAATTTTTTTCTTCATCGAATCATAATATTATTAAATGCATTTTAAAAGAACGTTATCATTTAGACATGTGCAAAATCATAATTGTTAAATAACACACATATTAAACCAAGGATTAATTCATTTCATTAATATTCGAAAAATTTTATGATAAGAAGAATTTGCCTGTATAATGATAATCAATTCAACTTAAATTCATTAAAAATCAAAATATTTACAATAAATTCAACCATGGCTTTATTCCATTTCACTGCAGAATATTTGTTAATCTTATACATGACCTCCAATCATGAGAGAATTAATTATGTCTTCTAAATTTTTATTTTAAAAAACCAACTATCCAGAACTAATTAATTTTTAAATATGAATTCTCGAACAACTTTCATTAACTGTTGATAATATCCGAACTAATTATTTTACAGCTTTTCGATTTAATTAGACAATGTGGTCAAAAAAAATTTTTTTTGTTTGACCAAGAATCGAACTTTTGAGCAGCAAAAGAATCGAACGCTAGATAACGTCACAGGGTCTATAGCTTAATGTTTCTGTTTGTTAAATATTTGAAAGTGCAATTTTTTAAAACAACGGAAACTTTAAAATACGAATTGTGCAACTAATTTGATCAATAAAACAAGGCCTTAACAGAATTATTATCCATTAAAAACTGTTTTTTAATAATAAAATACTTTAAAAAATTAGTTTGTGAAAAATAATTGCACAAAAAGAGATAAAATAAGAGAAATATGTTTTAAAATAAAATTGTAATACAACTCATAAGAGACAGATATATGATAATTGAAAAAAGAGGGAGAAAAAAAAGAAGAAGACATTCAAACCACCTCTTTCTCGCTTCTTTATTACTTATCCGTCTTTTTTATATTATATGTACCAGGATCCAACATGTTCCGAGGCCTTTTGGGCATCCTCTCCAAGAAATTTTTAATAGGAAACTAAGAGGGATATTTTGTATGAAATAATAAAGATAAAAATGTCAATGGTATTCATACTTCCTTCATAATTAACTTAAAATTCAATTTTGCTTTTTTAATTAATATCAGCGTTAAATACAAATTAACCCTATTAGTCTCGAGTGAAAGAGAGGCGGTTTGAATGTCTGGTTCTTCTTTTTTCCCCTATTTTTTCAATTGTCATATATCTGTCTCTATAAAGAGAACTTCTTATGCATTATTTTTAACAAATTGATTTTCTGGTGTATTTAAAACATCACTCGCCTTAAGCCTTCTTTTTTTAAGTTTTTCACCTCCCCATCTTATGTAATTTAATAAAAAAAATCCTTAATTTTTTGAGATCGTTAAATTTTTTAAACATAAATCCTTGTAATTTAAAAATAAGCTTTAATTAATTTAATTTAAAAATAAACTATAGTTTGAAAAACTCAAGGGCTAAATATTTCATTTTTCAATTAAAATCAATCCCAATTTCGCCAAAACTCACCCCTTAAGACACTATAACTTAATCTTTAAGTGTATCCTTTCTTAAATTGATTAATGGTTTTTAACTTTAGACATGTGAAAATTTGAAATTTGGTAACCAGGTAGTGTAGTGCAGTGCAGTGTAGTGCAGTGTAGTGTAGTGTAGTGTAGTGTAGTGTAGTGTAGTGTAGTGTAGTGCAGTGTAGTGTAGTGTAGTGTAGTGTAGTGTAGTGTAGTGTAGTGTAGTGTCCTATGATTGAAATAAAATATGCTATCGCATGACTTTTTCAATTATATTGCGTCAGCTGATTGTACAGTTTGGCCTTCAGAGAGATTTAATATCATGAACAGTCTTTGTTCTGTCAGTCGAAACTTAAGAGTTTATCACAATAGCTATTTGTGATACAAGCGCGCAAAATGGGCGATTGTCGACGAATGTACGTAGACGAGTGCGAAGAGCTGAAGATAAAGGCTACTATTACGCGAGTAACAATCGCCTGTGCGCACGTGTATCACACGTTCTTTTTAACAACCACCCGAGTTAAATAATTAGTATGTTTTTACACTTTTTTACCAAATTTTCAATCCAGTTTTTTGGCTTTCAGCTAAATTTGTGTGTGATTTTGAAAAATGAATTTTAGAGAATATTTTTATTTTGCCGATGTGCAAAGTTACATATCCATGCGCGTCTACATTCTATTGCGTCAATTTGAAAAAAAGATATGTTTCAAAGTGCGTATGGATCATTAATATTCTCGCACAGTTTGCTGGATTAAAGTACTTTGTATATCATTTAGAGGCATAGAAGTACTCACTTTCGAGATGTGTATTGCAAAAAGAACGTTTACTGATCTAATAGCAGTATCCTAACAAAAAAAAAATGTTTTTCCAGAAACTTATAAAGTTGGAAATTAAAGTTCAAAACTATATATTTCGAAATGAAAACTTTTTAAGAAAGAAAATGTAATTTTGTATGCATTATTAAGCGCGAAAAAGGGAACAATGTTTATTGTTAGGCCATTATTTTCCTTACTAGCATAGTAATTTTTTAAATATATTTGACGCTTAAAATTTCAATTTCAATTCCATAAAATTTAGAAGACTTAAAAATTCGTTATAGCATCTTAAAGGGTGGTTCATGTTTATCACACAATAGTTTTACATCAAATCGGAGCAGGTTTTATGATTCTTTTTGAAATTAAAGAATTTATTGAGTTTTTGACGCTTTAGTATACTTTAGGCTTAAGGGCTATATTCTAACTCTAAACATGGTTTTTATATATTTTTTTAAATCAGGAAAGTTTTTTACCAAATGAGGCGATGAGACTTTAAAAAATAATTTCTGAACCACCCTACTATACATTAAGTCTAACAATAAGACAGTCACTATCATAAATATTATATAACATCCAAATTATCCTAATCCTAGCTATTCTCCACTCAGAAAAAAGATTCTTTGATTAAAAGAAAATTTCTTTGAATTGAAGAAAAATAATAATTGGCTCTCAGTCGAAGAAATTTCTCTCGGCTCAAAGAGATTTCTTCTGTACAAAGAAGTGGTTTTTTAAACAAACAAACAAACTTTATATTGCTCACAATGATAATAACATTACTTCAATTTTTCAAGATTCAAATGTATCTTAAATAAAATTGAGGTCATACAAAACCCAGCATGTTGCAATAAAGCTGTTTATTTAAGTAATGTTGATCAATTTCCGATGTTGCAAGTTACCTACTGATTTTGTACTAATTATTAATGGTATATCTTTCTGTAATAACATCAATAAATCATTATTTAATTTTTTTGCTGGTAAGTCGAATATTGGGAAATAATATTGCATTAAAGTCAACGGCGTGATCGCAGGATTCATAAAGTAGGAAGGATTAATTGACTCGTCTTTCTGTGAGGGAATCTAAGGTTGCTAATGTAGTTCGCTATTGTTAAAGATATAAAACAAGTATGAGAGAGTACAACTGTCAACTAGAGTCACTTATGGTACTTGTAAGGTTTTAGAATTCTTTTACTAACTACATGAATAGTTACCACACCGTTTGTCTGCATTCTCACTTTGCTAGTCACTTGACCAATTAATCTCATCTAGTAAAGCGTGTATCGAGCCAAAGAAAGAAGTACATATTGCGTAGACACTTTGCTATTTATATCCAATAACGATAAACAATAAGAATCAACTTAATATAATTTCTATCAATTTGTATCAAGTTGACAAATTTAATTCATTCAATTTATAGAAACAGTGAATTAAATTAATAATTAAGATATGGACAGGGCTTCCACAGACTAAAGTATTTAAAAAAAGTGGAAAAATCATTAATTTAAACTAACAAGTGACTAACAGCGACTACTGTTCACACAAAAAGAGGTCAGTATTGTCAATATAAACCTTTATATCTTACTCAAAAATTTTGATTTCATAACACATTTAATTTATCTGCTTCGATTTACAAGATCGGATGAAATTTTATTACATAATTCCGGGTTGAAAAATGAGAAGATTAGTCACAATTGCAAGAATAAATTTTATAAGTAATGTTCAGACAAATTGTAATTCATTTTATTCCAAGCTCAATAAACCTTTCACATCGATATTTTATGATGAAAAATATAATATAGAAAACCAGAAAATAATAAATTAAAATACTTTTATTTTTTAATGTGGCAATGTAAACAAAATAGAAGTATTTTTAACCAAATAGCATATTCAACCAGATAATTGATTTTTTTACTAAAAAATATCAATTTGAAAGAAAAAATAGAATAATTAAATTATGTTGAAAAAAAATTGTTTTGAATTTAAACCCCAAAATTTAATCCCAAAAAGATAAATTAAAAAAATTCAATTTTCAACAAGAAAGATGAATTATGAACCAAATAGTTGAATTTTTAACTATAAAAAATAATCATTTTCAACCAAATATTCGTATTTATCACTAAGCAGCTGCACTTTCAAGTCAAAAAGACGCACTTTTTAAAACAGTTGAATTTATAACAATAAGTTAATTTTTAACCAAGAAAGATTACTTTTCTACGAAAAAATATGAATTTTTTATCAACATAATTAAATTTGTACACACAAGAGATGAACTATAAACTAAAAATACACTTTTCGAACAAACATATTTAACTTTCAGACAAAACTAGTTTCACTTTCTGCTCGGGTTCGATTAATTCAGTTTCATATCACATATTAATCTAGATTAAATGCACAGATTAATTAAATTTCTTTAAAGATAAATTCTAAAATGAGAGGAATCGTCTTCTATCTTCAATATATCGAACAGTGTTGACGGTGCCGTTCGCGAGGTGTGAGGGGTGCACTTTCTGTGCTAAGTAAAGGGAATCTTTATCATTGAAGATGGTCCCTAATTTTGAAAACCTGAAGAGGCATCTCCAGAATCGGACGATGTAACCACAGCATTATTCTACGTTAAAAACTAATAAGAGAATGAGAACAAACGAGGACGACATAATATCAATCAATAGATGACGGACCTATCAAACATTAAGTTATAAAAAAGTAATATCTAACAATTTACTTTTGTTGTGGTGATATTCCGAAAACGTCGATAGAAGTACGTAACGACCTAGAACCGCAAAACATGCAATTTCTCTGTCAATCGATCAACCGGGGATGCTTAACGATAAATAATAAACGACCTTTCTAAGCACTGTTCTAATCACGAACCAATCTTTCAACTATCATACTACACTTACCAAAAGCAGCAAGCACTAAATCCACAACACAATGCAATCGGAACACTTCTGGGGTGAATCCTTTCCGCGATCCTCTTCTTGCACCACCCCTTAGGCTTCTTTTCCAGTTTCAGAACTCTATATTTCCCTCTCTCACTATTAGAAAGGACTCTCTTCTCAGCTCTTCGGGTCCTTCTCCCAGACTCTCTTTCTGGTCCCGAACCGGAACTAATATTCGCACCTGAGATGTACGTAGAAGATACCGCGCGGAGTGTCGCCAGTCGAGGAAGAGCTGGAGAACAGTGACAGTGAGAGTGAGAGGCAGGGATCACGAGGTGATAGTAGGGTGGAGAGGTAGTGAGAGGCACGATGGAGGAAGAACGACGGTCTGCAATTTTTAGGCGTTGAGGGAGTGAGGTGGCCTTGGTTGGCGCAATGGTAACAACAAACAATAACAACGCGAAAACTACCGAATCAAAACACCGAACGGGCCACCGTCATGCCGTTGTCTCCTTCGTGACAGTTGACTGGTGCCCAGTAGGCTGGAGCATTGCTTTTAACCAACTCGCCATGCTGATACCACTACCCCTCCGCCTTAGCTTCAACCGAATCCCACCTGTTCCTCCTCCATCATCGCCGTCCTCGTCCTCGACGATGACACTCGATTCTGATTCCTCCACCTCTTTTTTCTCTTCCTTCTATAATCAAATTCATCCACTCTGATCGCGTGTTACCTGACGTCAGAGAGCGACCCTTGCCCTCAAACGCCACTTCGTGGGCTCGGCTGATGACCTCAGTCACCAAGTGGAATTTGTAAACACTAAGCAGTCCAAGATTTTGTTTAATTTCGGAATTTTCCTTCTAGTCAAAGCAGCAGAAAAAAGGCTTCGTCTTTTATGACTTTTTTGTTTGTTACTTCCGCCATAAATTTGGACGGGAATAAATTTATTCAGATTTTGCATCATCAATTACGTAGGAAACGTTTTTCTGTTGTTTTTTTTTTAACCGGCTCTATTCTGCAATATGTAAATTCTTTTTAAAACACACATTTTATGGAATAAGCGTTCGAAAAAATTATTATTTCTGCAAATTAAGCACCAAATAGAATTCTATTATCTAATACGAACTCCAACTTTGCAATCAATTTTAAGATCGAGAAAATATTTAGGATTTATTTCCGAAAAGGTCACTCAAGAATATTGACTTGATACATGACCTAGGGGTTCCTTTAAGACCCTAGTTGAATGCACTACAAGGATTTTTGTCGCAGACCAATATAAATTAAGATATTAATAATTTTGACTTCTCTCCAATTAATTTTTTTCAAAATCTCAAAAAATTTTGGTATTGGAAAAAAATTTTGTTCACAAAAGTTTTAGATCTCGTCGAATGATACACCGAAAAAAATGAGATTGAAAAATTCCATATTCAATACAGGAATTGTTTAATGATGAAGCAATTTCAGGATTAGATGCAGAAGAGACGGGAGGGAATGTAAAACTACACACTAGTCATTAAAAAGGTGGGGTGCAGTTCCGAATAGCTGAATTCTCCTACTTTATTTAAACTCCGCATACTTATGTACTTTGATGCGTTGATTACGAATTTGATAGTGAAAATTGGTGTCTAGGCCATCTTCATGGTGAAACCATGAAAAAACCCATAAACGTCATAGTGGTGTTTATCTAAGCCAATATGCAAAATTTCGCAAAATGTTCTTCACAAAAGTTGTAGCTCCAATGAGGTACATATTTTTTGTTTTGAATATTTTGTTCTGCGAGTTATAGTTTCCGAGAAAACGAATGATATATCGATTTTCATGTAAAAAACCCCCATAAACATCATGGATTTTTTAGTTTATCTCAGAGAACACGCAAAATTCTGCAAAAGTTTTTATACAAAAGTTGTAGATCTCATTGAGATATAAATTTTCTTTTTAAAGCATTTTTTCCACGAGTGATAGTTTCCGAGACAATTAGTGATACATCTAACGATCAACTATTTCGGTACTGTGCATTACCGTGGCAACAGGCCTTAAGTGGCGACAACAGTAATTAGGCACCTCTGTGCCTAATTACAGAAATAATGCTGGTCAAATCCCTGCCATTTCTCCCTACCCATTTCCAGCTTCTCGCAGGGAGCGGAAAGGCACCCCTTTGACTGGTCACAGAAATAATGTTGGTCAAACCCCTACCTCTTTTCCAGGTGACACGCAGAAAAAAATTTTTGCAATAAAAAATGTATAACCTGGAGACCTATACAACTTTTTTCAAAATATTTAGCGATATTGTGCGTATTGGCTTCGATTAACGCAAAAAGTCATGATTTTTATGGGTCTTTTTTATGAAAATCAATTATCACTAATTTTTGCAAAAAATATCACTCTTACAAAAAATTGTATCCTACAAAAAGTATGTATTTTCATGAGATCTATAACTTTTGTTTAAAAGATTTTGCGTATTGGCTTAGATATTGGCTTAGATTTTTATGGGTTTTTCATGGTTTTAACTGCATAAAATCTTATCTTTTAATACTTTCAAGTTATTGTTTACTCTTCGTACGTTAACACCTCAAATTTAGGTGCATCAACTTTTACAAGTTCGGGCAGCACCGTACCAGACTGCAGAGCGAAGCTGGTAGCTGCGTTGGAGACCCGGGTTCATTTCTCGAAAACTACTTTTTTTTTATCTATCTCGAACTTTCTGTTTCAGCAACTCAGTTTTTATAATTTAAAGTTTAAAACTGATTCAATATAAGTATGTGTCGTAGGCAGTTGACAGATTCCAGGCTGTAGACTGCCTAGGGAGTCGGTCGACTCCCATAGGCAATCTGCAGCCTACGACAATCTGTAATCTATGTAGTTGCCTAAGGAACTTTATACCATGAATGCACTTGAATCAATAACCTAATTTCATTCTCAAATTTTTTTCAGCGCCTGTTTAGTAATGAACACCTCGATTACCAGCACTAAAGACTCAATTTTTCACTTCCATTTCTTCCCGTGCATATCTTGTATGTTTATATTTTATTTTTCTTACAATTTTACATGTGCCTGACCTGTGACAGAGTTGAAATCGTCTTTAATAATTAGGAAAGTATGACTTGTGTAACTGCAAAGTTTCAAAAATTTTAGATTTAATATAAGATTTTCTCCTCTACTAACTAATCACTAATCTATTTATTAATGCTGTGGTTTGAATTATTAATTCTGCACATACTTGAAGTTACTGGATTTTTACTTTCTTTGCCACTGATCTTTAAGTTAATCTTAATCATAATTTTCTCCATTAGTAATAATCATTCGACTGCCTCAAATATCTAAAGATAATTCTTAAAATTTGCACGAACATAAATAGTTGGAGAAAATTTACCCAATTCAGTTTGGTAAACTTGGAACTTATGGACAATTTGATAAAGTTTCATTTGTAGCTGGGTAAAACGAAATTCAGTAATACTTCATTCGAGTCTAGGGCTCGATAGAAAATGTATTGAGTTTGCAGGAAAAGCATAACGGAATCACTAATGCTTAAGAAACTTTAACTCACAATTGGGTGAACCATAAGCTTCTGTGGAGAAAAAAAGTTTTTTACCCAATCAACACCATACAATTTGGAAAACATCAGTCACATCCAATCAGAATACAGTTTTGTCACAAATACCTTCACGAAGAATATAATTACTATACAGATGAATAAACCTAATAATATTACGATTATATTAATATATTCGAACTCGCTTATATACTGACTAGAGGAATGACTCAGGACTTGTAAGAAACAGAGATCACAGAGGCAAAAGAATAATTTTGTAGATGTCACCTTTGGTCTGCTCAAACTTATGAATAGAGTTTATGAGTGCCCCCAGCAACATTCAATCATTATATTTCATTTACGTTTATCAATAAATAAAAGTAACAGTAGGTATGGCATTAACGTTTAAGAAAAGACTTATTTTGTAAGATGAATATTTTGTAGAACATGTATTTTATAATTGCCACTTTAAGTCACAGTCATTTTTCACTTTTTCTTTGACTAATAACTTGTTCCTAATACTATCTCTGCAAAATATTATAACTTTATCAAAGCATTATTTGGTAAAGTTTACCAAAATTTTAGACGACTTCGTTTAGAAATTATAAATAAAGAAAGCGCGCAAATGCTTTGTTACGCACCTGTCTATTACAAACTTAAAATGAAAAATTATCAAATAATATCAGAATTTTTTTAATATTTGAAATTCACAGATATTGCTCATATTGAGTTTAAAAATATAAAAATCAATAGTAGAGTTAAATATTTTAGAGTTAACTATTTTTAAAATCATTTATTAAGTCATTAATTTTCAATACCTTCGAATTTTTACAAAAAAAAAAACAATTTTCTGGACGTTGTGGTTAATTTACTAGAAATTTACATTTTTAAATAAAAGTCATTAAATTTTAAAAATTCATATTTTTAACCATTTTTAACAACAGATAATCTGTTACTTTGCAGAAAAATCATTAGGGGCCATTCGAGAAATACACCAATGTTAAAGTTACATCTCAAGAATTATTAATAATTGTGTGAGTAAAATATCAATTTTCATCAATTGAAATGTGGCAGTATAAAACTAAATAACTAACATTTTTATGGAAAATAAGCACATTCCATACAAAATTCTTAAATAATGAAGTTCGCATTGAGGTAAAAGGATTTTTGCGAAATCTCATTTACTGATACAATAATTTAAAACAAAATTTAATCAATTTTAGGTTAAAATTTTAACATTGCATTCATTTTTTCAACCTTTTCGTTTTGATATTTCTTACATTTATGCACATGCAATCAAAAAACTGGTTTTCGGATTTTTAGCGAAAAATGTCTGTCATACTGTGATATCGTGATTTTCAATTTTAAGTTTCTTTTTATCGAACAGAATTTTTTTTTGTATTAAATCTTTTTTACGTCTATCGAAAAACCACTTTCATGGCAAAAAGCATTAAAATGGCATAACTGAAGTTTACGCTAGGGGCGTCTAGTCTACTTCATTCCATGATAATCGTCTTTATAATTTTCTACTTAAATAATCTCTGATTTTATTTTGCAATAGTATCAATAATATCTATTATTAAATACTAACCACCAACGAGGACTATAAGTATTTTGAAAATTTAAAACCTTTTTCCAAATCAAGAAAATGGTAAATATCTTCGAGATGCTCAATACGAACCTGAAAGATTAGGGAGGTGATGGGAGATGCCACGCGACTGCAACTGTTGGTTAACCCATGTGTCGAATAAAGTCTAAATTAACAAAAATGAAAAGCTCGTCCACAGTGGATAAACTTTCATGCAATGTGGACGAAATAATAAAATTACCAAAATAAATTTTTCTCTAGAATTCATTTAAAAACAAACTTTCGAGCAAATAATACACTTCTTACTTAGAAAGATTCACTGAAATTTGTCATTCTATATCCGAATTTTATACTCGAGTATCATTATCATTGCATAACTTAAAATTTGCTGCACTTTATATTTGCAAACTTTAGCTAACTAACATAAAATTTTATCTAGATTGTCCTCAATGTATGACAGAATGAGTTAGAAAACTCAATTGAGAAAGCCTGTGTCACTGAGGTCACGGATATAATCAAGAACTTAAAAACCTTAGGGCTTCTGGTGTAGAAATTAATAACGCTGAAATGCTTAAATACGATGGCGAGGTCTAATGGCTATTTATTATATTCCAAGATAATTGTCTAAGAAGATAACGAAGGTGTGGATCTCGAAAAAGTAATGGTGCATGTGTTAGTTGAACAAACTGAAAGAAGCATGAAGAGAATGTGCCTTAAAACTAACGTAAAAATAATTATTGTGTTTAAAGGAAAGAGTGAAAAAATAATATGCAACAATCTATTACATGATGAGAGAATAGAAGACGTATGAACTTGTATGGTTCACTCATAAAATAGTAACATTCTGAGGTTTGACTTTTAAAATAGTAAGTCTTTTACCAATAAATTAGTAAAATTTTTACTAATATCAATTAGTAAACATGGTTCACTATTATTTAGTAACTTCGTTTTACTAATTCAATAGTAAACTAGCGCGATTACTAACCAATTAGTGAACTGTAATGAAATCGACCAATCAGAAATAATTTCGTTACATGTCATTCTGCCGTGTATGGCAGAAGTAAAGTGAAGCTATTTCGTTCAGTAATATGAAAAGGTTGATGATTTCCATGACGCAGAAACAAGTTTTGGAACGAATAGTCATGGAATCGACAATGCCTATCGGCCAAATATTACCATTCCGAACTCAGATCTTCTTCGCGTACCAGAAGAGTCGAATACTGAAAAATGTATTCAGGAAGGGCGAAAGGAACAAAAAGAGGCCGCTCAGTCTTACAATACCTGCGTAAAGGGTCAGGGGATGGATTCTTATTTTATTCATAGCGGTGATCGCATAGTTTAAATCCACAAAAACTTTCTACTAATTGCTGAGTGGAATTTTACTAATTTCATTAGTGGATAATTTTTACTAATCAATTTAGTAGTTTTCTACAAATCGTTGGTGACCGACTTCTCACTAAATGAATTAGTAAAATTTTACTATCAGTTAGTAAAATTTCGCTAATTCAGATTTAGAGAGTTGGTAGCTTATTCATTACAGTCGGCAGAGCCAGGCTTATTATCAAAAGTAAAAATATATCAAATAAAGATAAAATAGCAATACATAATTATATATTTGTACCGACTGTGCTACAAGGTAGCGAGACATGGACCTATTAAGAAAAGGATAAGGGTAAAATTATCGCGATTGACATGTAATTCATGCACATAATGTGTGCACTAGTTAACACATGGAAACGTAATCGGTTAATATGGTTCGAGCATACTGAAAGAAATAGTAGCATTGATTTAACCATGCGATCTTAGGTTAGAAAATGATGAGTAAATCCATAATATAACACGTGTACTTCAATCATAAAGAGTGCGAAATGCCCTTACTGAAATATTGTAAATACAAATTATTTATATTCGCGATACAGAACTGTAATATACGTATTGCTATTATAAGAAATGTGTAATCCTATTAAACTTGTGTCGAAGCGAGCTGTCTCTAAAATGTTGTCGTTTAGCAATACACTCGATATGGTTGATTTATCCGACTCACTTTGTTTTGTTTACCACAGGGGCATCTCACACGCGCCTGTGCTTCTGTCTCCATTAGCAACAAGAATCGAATGGTCAAAACAAACATCATGTATGGCTGTATTTTTACCAGCAATAAAATACAATGAATCTATTTATAAATATTGTTGTACGCCCAATTTATTTCTATTAGTGTGTTACGAGAATGAAAGATGAAGGACTAACGAAACAAGTGCATCAAGGTGAAGTAAATGGCAGCGTGCCCCGAGCTAGACCGCGAAAAGAATGGTTAGAATGTGTAAATGAGACCCTAATACGAAGAGACATAAGAAGTCAGTAGAGTGATTGACGCCTGAAACAAAAGAACTATCGCTAGGAGTGATTGTTAGAGAGATTGATCAGCAGCGAGGGTCGCAGCAGTATTGCGGAACGAACGTATTATTTAAATAAGTAGCACGAGAATTCTAAGTAAATCTAAAAAAACCTATACTCCTTCCTCACATTACTCCCCTCCTCATCGAGTGAATGTCGCCTACCACTTAATGTTATAATAATAACACCACGTGCATTAATTTTTACTATTGAAAATCTTCACTGTATATTTGGAAACTTTAATCTGTGTTATTAAAGTTTGCCGAACTGCCATGGATTCTTTAACATTTAACACGTCACAAATTATTACAATAATGCGAAAAATTCTCCAACTGATCCATACATCCCTATTGTACTCAGAAGTTTGGTAAAGCTTCCTAAGCAACTTTTTTCCGTGTTTTTTTGTTTATTCAATTAATATCTGCTATTACCCGCTAAAATACGATTTAACGAAAATCAAAACAAAACAATAATGTAATAGTCAGTTGGTAAACAAAGAGTATTAAGAAGAAGTTCTAAAACGATTACGTGGCGCAGTAAGAAGGAAACGACCTGGTTTCTGGAAAAGTGCTGACTGGTAAACTGTGTTCTTCACCATGACAATGCACCTGTCCATTTATCGCGGCTTACTCAGAAATTTCTGGTGGAACACGGTCTTACACAACGTAGGCAGACCTAAACTCTCTTCTTGTGATTTCTGTCAATTTCACAAATTAAAGTATCCTCTAATAGGTAAACGATTTAAAGATGCAGATGAAATAAACAGAATGCAAAGAAGCAGCTGTCAGCTATTCCGAAAGGAAACTTTAAACCTTTCAGGAGTGCTTCCAAAAGTGGAAAGATCGCTGGAAAATGGATGTGGCTTCCAAAGGGGAGTAGTTTGAAGGAGATAACATAAGATTTACTCTTACTGCTGGTACACCATAAGGTCGGATACTTTTCGGACAGACCTATTATATACGGTTAATAATATTTTCCATTTTAATCGTTTATTTCAACTTACTAAATTCATAAAACAAACTTAAAATTCGATGTGACTTATATGTTGAATCTCAGAGTTAAGTGCGAATTATATGTTTGCATAATATTGATATATAAAGACGGATAGTGGCCCCAAGAAATTTTTAGATGCAACTTTCTTGAGAATGAGGTGCTTTTATTATACTGATATTAAATTAAAAAAGGCTACGCAAGGATCACGTTTGAATATTTTGCATTTAATATATTGTAAAATATCGGAGAAAACGCATAGGAATAAATGATCCAAATCTTATATCTGGTCTTTAACTCAAGGTTTAAAAAAATTCTATAAATGCCATTAGTCAGTGGATATAGAATAAAATCAGTTTCGGTTATTATTAATTTTTATTCGTCGATATATTTGTAAATCTATTGTGAACCAAACTCTTTGTTGAAAACTGCTTTATAAAAATAATATGCAAAAAGACCTCATAATCTTCACAGTTGTAAACCTTTTCATCCCAAAGAAAATTTCACAAACTGTTTCACGGAAGTGACAGGGCATATTGTAAATGAGAATGTTGAGTTTCCGTAATGTTTAAGCTTTGACGTACTATTCAAAAATGAACTGAACTTCCTCGAAATAAAAGTATTTTTTATACGTAGTGCATTTGGAAGGTGTTATCCAATGACAGGTCATGAGAAAAAAGGGCTACAATGCGGCCGATCCTCACACAGGACTTAAATTCGTCTACGAAGATATATTTTTTATATCTGGTGCACTTGGAAGTTGTTATACAATGACGGGTAATGAGAAAAATGGGCTGGGTGTACCCAATTTTCATTTAAAGCTAAACTTCCTCGAAGAAAACGTATATTTCAGACATAGTGCACTCGGAAGTTGTTATACAATGACGGGTCACGAGACGAAAGGGGTTAAGTGCGGCCGATCCTTATTTACTACTTGAATTCTTCCAGGAAGATTATTTTTTAGACCTGGTGCCTTGCAAACTTCACACTCGTGTGGGATTGACCAACGTCGTACACAATATACTATATTCAAATGCATTTGGCTATCGCCAAACGGCACGTAATTTAAGCTGCTTTGTCAAACTGTAACATAGACTAACAAGTAAAGAGGTATTTAATTTCACTCTCACTAGTCCCCTTTGGCAAAATTTAGATTTTCAACCCCTCCATTTATATCTCGAAATCATTACAGGTATATACCACTATACATATGCAATTATGCATACAAAATTAAGGTGACATTGTGTTCTTTTACAAGTTATTGAAACATAATTATGATTGATATGCACATTAATAACTGATGAGTTTGAAGATTTGATAACTGACAATATCATGTGAAACATTTTAGATGAATGACCTCGGCTTTAATAAATGCCGATCAACATCTTTAAGTGAAAATACTAACTTCTATGCTATTCAGTTTGACTCTTTATATTCACAATAAATATGATTAAATATTAAACCTGAAACATCTAAACCCCTTTTCGATTAACATAAATGTACTAATAAAGTATTCTATTCGGAAAAACAAGAGTGAGAAAAATAGATATGAATAGATAAAAACTCAATATCTCGAAGATGAACTGCGTGACAGATATACAATAATATCTCAGAAATATCTAGAATATATCTCACACATCTGTTCCATATATTTCTATATACTGAGATTTTGTCCTCTTTTATATTCCTTTTTCTCAGTGATAAATAATTTTGTTAAGATCCATAAAAAACGCCAACAGAATTGTTTATCAACCATAATAATTTTCTCAGTAAACTTAATGCTTAATCAGATTTATAGAGAGAAGTCTTTATAACTGGAATGTAAATAAGCCTAAAAAAGTTATACTTTTAGCAATTGAAAAACAAATAGTGCTATCAATTAATAAAATTATTAAAAAGTAACGTTCATTTAAATCAACAATATAACTGTAATAACCATGTAAATAGCGAAATTATGTTTGAAAAAAAATATAACTGAAAATAATTTTCCTATTCAATTAAAGAAACGTTTATTCAAAAGATCAGCAAAAATCAATTTGAATACTTTAAAGGTATTGAATTCTATTACTCAAAAGGGATTTGACCTTCGACGCTAGCATTGAAATCACCAGAGTCGTAATTTACATGGAAATACGTAGATAATTTTCCAGAGAGAATTAATTACCTTTATTCTGCATTTTTTTTATTATGGGTTCGGAATACGAGAGCAGAACATTTTCACATAATTTTTGACCGTTAATAAATCTTATATTTTAGCTTCTTTGGTCACATGTAACTAAAACGCTATAACTATGGTATAAAATATAGGTACGCAGGAATCAAAGATCTTCAGACTTGCATTGTAAGACGCCAATCGTCAAAAGTACGCCGAATTCGGTGTAGTTTTGAGTTGCAATATTTTTGAGACGCGAAAACCAATGAATGGTCAATTAAAATTTTCGGATGCAGTTACAAAAAGTACTTACCTCTGATGGATTTTAAACTAGGTATATTTACGTATTTTGACTCGTTGATAACGAAAATGATATTGAAAATCGCCGCAAATTTTGATCTTAAAGTTCAAAACACCAAAAACTGTTATTGTTTCATTTTTCCATTAAATTCGATGAATTTTTTCCATAAATATTCTTTTTCTATAAGAACTTTTTTCAAGAAGTTCTTTATAATAGTTACATCCGGGAGACAGGGGGCAAGATTTTCAGAGAAAATCGTTACATATTTTTTGAATGGCCCCTGAGTACTTTTCGGATCCTCATCCAAAATTACTTACCTTCGATTGATTTTAAACTAGGTACATCTACGTATTTTGACTGGCTCATTACGAAAACGATAGTGAAAATACCCGCAAATTTCATTTTCACGTTCAAAACATCAAAAAATGGAATTCTTGACATTTTTTTACTGTATTTCGATAAAAATTGGTGTGAGAGAACTGTTTACACAAACAATGTAGGTCACATACTTTCTTTCCTACTTCGGTTGTAGTTCCGAATACATACCTTACCTCCGATTTTTTCGAAATTCAATATATTATTGTATTTTGACGCGTAGCGGGCGGAAAGGCACCCCTAAGCCTGGCCACAGAAATCATGTTGGTCAAACCCGTACCCCTTTTTAAAGACTCGCGGGAACACGTAAATGAAATCAAAAATTATATCTAACTGCAGTGATTGGTCACAGAAATACTCAGGTTTTCGAAAACGGATAGGTATGAAAATTCATCTTCACCATCAGATATGTCGAGAAGTTTCCCTCGTACGAAAGAATTGGATAAAACATCAAATGTGTGTTTTGACAAGGTCAACAACTTTTTTAGATTAAAAAAAAAATTTAATGGTTCACGAGATAAAGGTGATAAACCATGATTTTTGTGGCCCATTGTGTACCCAATGTGTACCCATTTCCTATTTGAATTTCGTAATCAGTGCTCGCAAAAACTCCTTAACTTTTTCAACGTCACATGGTTTGCGGCAAGGCATACTTGTGACTGGGTAGAGAAATAATATTTGTCAAACCTCTACCCCTTTCCAATGAATCGTGATGGGCGGGAAGGCACTCATGCGACTGCTCACAAAAATTATGTAGGTCACATACCTTCCATTTTCCAATGTCGCATGGGTGGCTTTAGAGAGGGAAGGTGTACCATTAACAATATTTACGTTTTGCGGCATGTGGTGGATAGAAGACTAGTCAAAAAGGGTGCAAAGTGTACGCGTTTTTTTTAGATCTAAAAGGCGCGTTCCCTTCGGTGGATAGGGAGAGGTCGTGGGAGGCTGTGGAAGAGAGAGGAGTATATGAGGTATATGAGGAGACGAAAAATAGGGTAAGAGGAGGGGAGGGAATCTCTTAAGGTTTCTGGATGGATAGGGGGTTGAGGCAGGAGTGTCCGCTTAGCCCAACGCTGTTTGCAATTTTAATCGCAGATATGGAAAGTAAGCTAGAGGCCGGAGTGGTAGGAGGAGTTAGAGTAGGAGGGGTCGGGATATGGTCACTTGCATATGCAGATGACATAGTGCTGCTAGCAAAGAGAAAAGAGGCTCTAAAGGAGATGATGAAAAGGTTGAGAAGATACTTGGACAAAAATAGGTTAGAGATAAATGAGGATAAGACGAAGGTTATGGTTTTCAGAAAAGGAGGGGGGAGATAAGGGAGGGGATTAGAAGTGGAAGGGAAACGCGGTACAGGAGGTGAAAGAGTTTGTGTACCTGGGCTTCCTGTTTCGGAGGAATGGGGGAGTAGATGATCATATAAAAGAGAGAGAAAGAGAGTGCGAAGAGCAAATGTGGTGATGAGGCAAGCGTGGGGGCTGGGAAAGAGGTTATTTGCAGATGATTTTGTAAGGAGAATGAAATTTTTTGATTCGCTAGTGATGAGTGTCTTATTTTACGGAGTGGAGGTGTGGGGGTGGAAGGTAAGTGTGGAGGTAAATAGGATACAGGAGAGGTATGTAAAGTGGACACTGGGGTTAGCAAGGAATACACCGTACTATATTGTCAGGAGGGAGACAGGAAGAACGAGTTTAGGGATTATAACGGGGAGCCGAGCGTGTAAACATAAGGAGAAATTGTTAGAAGAGAGAGGAAGTAAGCTGGTTAGGGAATGTTGATGGGAGGATGGAGGTGGAAAGGGAAAGGTATTTTAGAACGAATGGATTGCAGGTGGATGAAGTGAGAAGGATGCATGAGGAAGGAAGGAGGGTGTGTGAGGTGGTTTAAAGAAACAGCATGGAGAGAGAGAAGGAAGCAGGGAATGAGAGAATAAGAGATTCAAGGTTTAATGGGACCTATATGTGGATTATGCCAAGGGAGAGAGCGCAATATTTATGTGAGAAAGGAGAGCAAGAAAGTCAGGAACTTATAGCGAGAACGAGATGCGGATGTATAGAGTTATAATAGGTTCTGGCTTTCTGGAGAGAATAGGATGTGTGAATTGTGCGGGAAAGGGGATGCAAAAGTGGAACACTGGTTGGAGATGTGTGAAGAGGTGGAAATGAGTGGGATAAGCATGGAGGTATTGTTGCATGAAAGGGGGGACAAAAGGGCAGTGGCGTGGGTGAAGGGGGTGCTGGGTAAGATGGAGAAGAAGAGAAAGAAGGAGGAAAATGAATGGAGAGGGAAAGATTATATATATAGGATTATGTATATAGGAGAGGAAGTAGATTTAAGAGACTTGTACACATTGTAAATAGTAGATAAGGATTAGGGATTATCTACGTTGGCAGAGGCTGGCAAGGGAGGCAAAACGAGAAAATAGCGTCATGCGTGCGAGGCGAGAAAGTAGCGACATGCGTGAGAGGCGATGTTTTTAAGAGGTAGTTATAAGGAAATTCTGTAAAAATGGAAGTGAAAACAAGTCAATTTTTTAAGGCCAGCAGACTGAAAAATAAACTCGTGGTGGACATTATTGTGAAAAGCTCCATTCCAAGCAATTCTACACTTTGCACCAACATTTTTTTTTATTATCAGTAACTAATGGTTTTTTCGAAAAACTGTGTAGAATATGAAGTGATTTTTTTCAAAATATCTACAAATTTTACTTAAAGTTTTTTTTGTAAATTTTTAATGTTTAATTAAATATCCGAACAAACATCTATTTTAGAGTTTTTTTCGGGGAGTTTGACCTTAAAAATCAATTTGCAGGTATTTTCACTATTATTTTCATAATCAGCAAGTAAAAATATATCGGTATATAGAGTTTCAAATACATTGGGGATAAGTACATTTCGAGACTTTATCCATATTTTCATTGTTCAAAATGAGGTGAAGCAAATTTTTTATGACATAAAAGCAAAAGTATCAGAATTTGTGTATGATGGAGATTATAAGGTTGTTATAGCAGAATCATTTGAGGACTTGCAAAGAATGTTGGACAAATTGAATACAAGCATAAAGAACATGAGCCGCAAAGTTAACGTAAATTAAACAAAAATAATGCATTTTGAAGAAAAATGTGAGAAAACAATGCGCAACATTTTCATAAATAATGATAGAATAGAACAGGTTGATCAGTGCATATACCTGGGTAGCATAATTACTTGTGACGGAAAGATAGATGGAGAGTTAGATAGGCGTAAAAACGAGGGTAAGAAGGTTATCGGCAGAGCAGGGCCCATTACCAGAAGTCAAAATATATAAAATAAGGCTAAAATGGCAATAATTAATTATATATTTGTAACGACTGTGCTATACGGCAGCGAGACATGGACATATCAAGAAAAGGATAAGAGCAAAATTAACGCGATTGGCATGAAATTCCAGCGCATAATATGCGGGAAAACACTGATGAACGTAACGTGATTATTCTCAAAAAATATGGTGTAGAAGAAACACTAGTTAACATATGGAAACGTAATCGGTTAAGATGGTTCTGGCATGTTGAGAGAATGAAAGATGAACGACTAACAAAACATGTGTATCAAGGTGAAGAAAATTGCAGGGTGTCCAGAGTGTCCAATTTGAAGAGACATGATCATCCATAGAAACATTAGAGCTCGCATGAGACAATGCATGGACGTGAAGGAAGCTAGATAGGTATGTCAGGACAGAAAAGTGTGGCGACAAATAATTTATAAAAAGAGAGTCAGTAGAGGCAATATCGTCTGAAACAAAAGACCTTCGATATGAATTGTCCCGAGTGGGGAGCCTCACATGATAAGTTTTCGAGGCTCTTCACTTTGGGTGATCGCTAAGGAGATTAATCAACAACCTGGCTCGGAGCAGCATTACGGAACGAACGTCTTATTCAAATGAATAAGACAGGGATTCTAGATCAATCTAAAAATCTACATCCCCTTACCTACATTAATTATTTATTTATGGTTTATTCAATCTTCTTGATAAAAAAAAATAACCGGAAAACTAGAGGCTTTGGCGAATTGAATTAATTGATGTATTTATTATCTATTAAGGAAGAGGACTTCATACGAAAGAACATATTTTTTCCACAGTAAGAGAGTACGTTTTAATATCCATATTTATACTTTTCCACGCTATTGTTATATTTTTAAAGGTATTTTATTCACATTATCGACATTCCTACAATAGTTATTAACAATCAATAATAATTTTTTTTTAAAGTCATTTGTTGCCAGTTACATTTCTCAATCATATTAGTCGAGCCATGCTATGAACAAAATATATTTGCAGCAAAACTCAAATTTCCTAAGATCATTGTTTAATGGGATAGTTATTTTGCACAATATCAACTATAAGCATTAATAAAAAATCTGCCCGCCACGCGGGCACATTGTCGTTGCGCGCGGCTCGCTTCGCTCGCAACTTTAAGCGCGCCTGCATCCCGCACCTGCTGGATCTCGCGATTCGCGCTCGATTAGGTATTCATCTCGCGCTACGCGCTCGGACATATTTCCCTCACGCTTTACACGCGGTTCCTCTGAATTTTTGGACTTCGTGTGCTCGCTATTATGCGCTTCGCGGGCTAATAGCTAATCTCTTAGTAAGCTTCATCGTTACGACATGCTTTTGGTTCAATTACATCAGTTTTACGTAAAGAGAAGAACTAATTTACTTAAGGTTCTTTAGGAACCTGAAGCAACACATTCAGGTAAACCTCGCGCTCCACGCTCGTTTCTGTTCATCGTATAATATAAACCCAAAAGTTTGAACGCGCTTTGCGTTCCGTGTTATATGTTTATGCTCTTCATATACAAATGACTGAATTTGTATTTGATTTCAAATGAAGAAGGAAATTCCTTTCCTTCGTTATGACAATCTTGTAGGGTGTGCAAAGTTTGGCTGATAATGCTAATTTTTTTTTCTTTTTTTGGGTTTTGAAATTGCTATAGCTCTGAAATTTTTTTTATTGTTAATGTTATCTTTTACGAATAAAAAAAAATTACACGTCCTATCAAAAAGTGATTCATAACAAATTTGTAGACCTTTTTGGCTGAACAATTTTTGTCTTTACATCTTTCTTCGCATCTTGCATAGTTTGACCGCAAAATGGAATATTTTATTTTTTATTATTTTTTCTGCAATCCAAATTTGAATTCTCGATTTTTCAAAAAAATTCCAAAATTCCTTATGACAATCTTGTAGGGCTTTCAAAAACCAACGTTTTTTCCATTTAAAATTTTTTTGATATCGTGCGTTGTTTGGCTTAAAATGTTCATTTTCGTTTTTTTTTTTTTTGAAAATTCTATAACTCCGGAAATTTTTTTTTCATCGAAAAAAGTCATTGTGATTAATTGCGGGTCTTTTCAAGTACTACTAATAACTGTACAGAGAATTTTCAAATCTTGAAAAAAGTGTTTTCAAAAATTTTCAAAATGTGCTCTTTTTTTGAATTTTTATCAAAAATGGCTGGCTAACGAACTTGAACTTCAATTTGAGACATTAAAAAAGTATACCAAAGGCCAATCCAATCTGTTGATTTTTTCGAAAGTCATCGTGCTTACAGCCCAGCCATACATACATACAGACATACATACAGACAGACAGACACATTCGTAAAAACCTGTTTTTCGGGGTCTCGAAACGTGGACATTTGATAAAAACCGGGGTGGGGGTCAAATTTTACACAAGTCTAATACCTTCTCCAGATGAGAATGTAAAAATATATTTTTTAATGCCTAAAAAATTATCCTGAACAAAAAACTACACTAACTCAAAAGTTTTATGAACATTTTTTTAACAACTAAACAGAAATGGTTTGCATTTTATGAAATAAAGGTAATTGTATAAAAGCATATGAAGAGCTTTCTTGCGATTAGCTCAAGACAATTACAGTTATGAACTGACCTTGGCCTACTGTTTGCATCGGTCGCTAGCATCTCTTTTTATATTCTCATCCAGAGAAGGTATTAGATTTGTGTAACATTGGACCCGCCTGGTTTTTGTCAAATGGTTTGAGACCCCATAAATCGAAAAAACAGGTTTTTACGAAACGTCTGCCTGCATGTCTGCCTGTATGTCTGTCTGTGAGCACGATAACTTCCGAAAGAATTGACAGATTGGATTGGCCTTTGGTACACTCTTTTAGTTTCCGAAACTAAAGGTCCAGTTCGTTAACCAGCCATTTTGGATCAAAATTCGAAAAGTGAGCAAATTTGAACATTTTTCGAGACTATTCTTTCATTCTAAAATGAAAACTTTCAGAGATATAGCAATTTTAAAATCCAACAAAAGAAACGAAAATTAACATTTTCAGTCAAACAATGCACGATACGAAAAAAAGTCAAGACAAGAAAAATCTTTCTTTTTACACAACCCAAAAGATTAGCATAACGACGTTTTGAATTTTGTTGGGAAATAAAAAATTCAAATTTGTATTGCATAAAAAACAGTAAAAATCAAAAATTCAACTTTCCGGTCAAATTATGCGTGATACAACAAATGATGATTATACCAAAATGGTGCACTCAAATAACATCTACAAATTTGTTATGGGCGACATTTTAATAGGATGTGTCGTTTTTGTTTTATTCTTAAAAAATAACATTAACAGTGAAAAAATTTGCCCGATGAATGGGCACATGCTCATCAAAACGAGCGCGAAGCGCGAGTGTCTTAATGCGAGTGTGTTCCTTAAGGTCGATAGAACTTGAAGTAAATTCGTTCTTCTCTTTATGTAATACTGACATAATGGAAGCAACAGCATGTCATAACGACGAACCTTACTAAGAGAGTATTAACTCGCGAAGTGTGTAATGATGGCGTGCACACGAAGTGCGAAAACTTAGAGGAACCGTGCGTAAAGCGTGAGGAAAATGTGCCCGAGCGGGTAATGCGAGGGTAATAAATTATCGAGCGCGAAGCGCGAGATCAAACAGGTGCGCGCCCTAGGTACGCTCCAACATGCGACCTGCGCGCGAAGCGCACGACGAGAATTTGCATATTTTTTTATATAATTCTATCAGCCAATAAAAAAATAGTTTAAAATTTCAAATATAAAAATGACAAGACATTAATATACATTTTCTTATGATTTACATAACCGAAAATTGCCTTAAAAAATTTATAATACTTGTATTCTCTTATTAGATCCGCGACGCACCTGCGAGTCATGATTTATACTGAAGTCTGTCATCTTGAAGATATACGATTTTGAACTTCCGAACTTTCAACTACTGTGATTGCATAATTGTCGATTGTTCAGTTTAAAAAATACAAACTATCACAAAAAGCTGCCTACATAGGCTTAATTTATTTTTCAGTGTATGATCGACAATGTAAAAATCTTCTTCAATACTCTTCATTAACTTGTTTGACCACAATATAAAAGAAGATAAGGGACTTTAGTCAATTTAAATGTAAGACTCATTCTTTCTATAAATTATAAAAGCTTATAATCTAATAGCAAAATAAGCTTGATAGATAACATCACAATTTTTATATTCTCGTCATTTATTACGATGACGTCTATCTGCCTGTCCGGCCGTCCGTCCGTAAACACAATAACTCTCGAAAAAATGAACGAATCAAATCGATCTTTAGTACACTTTTTTAGGTCCTTAAATAAGGGGTGAATAATTTATCCTAATTACTTTTTTCGATAAAAAGAATATTCTCAGAGTTATAGCATTTTCAAAATTTAAAAAAAAAATATCGAAAATCAAAATTTTAAGCCACACAACGCGCGATATGAAAAAACGTCACAAGAAGAAAAACGTTGCTTTTTGAAAGCACTACAAGATTATCATAACCAATTTTTGGAATTTCTCGGAAAATCGTAGATTTATATTTTTATTGCACAAAAAATAATGAAAAATCAAAAATTCCATTTTGTAGTCCAACTATGCAGGATACAAAAAAAAATTTGTTCGTGAAAAATAACAGTGAAAATAAAAATTAAGAATTTTTTAAAAAATGATAAAAGTTGCGAAAAAAAAGGTTTCAACCAAAATTTTTTACACGAAAAAGAGATACAAATTTGTAATAATTTATTACATTCTCATCATATCTGATTGAGAAAGTATTAGAATTGCCCAAAATTTGACACCATAACATTAAAATTTTAAAATGAAACGACGCAAAATACGAAAAACAGTCTTAGAAAAAAATAAGCTTTTGAAAAATCTTACAATATGTCTTTTAACCATTTTACAGTAGGACACGTAATTTTATTTTTATTTATCGTTAATATTATGCAAAAAATTTAAAATTCTAATATTACGCCAAAAGACAAAGTATTTTAGTTTTTTATTTTGTTTAAGGCGGGTTAGAAAATATACATTTACAAATGTCTGTCAAAAATCGAGCCCCCGGTGCGAGTGTTACGAGCACAATGTGTACCTCAGTGCATATAGAGCTTTGAGAAACTTCATCTTTAACTACCCTTAATTAAGTAGAAAATTCAGAATATGAAGCCGCATATAAATACTCTGATCTAAAAGAGATCTTTTTGATACAGTTTCATTCAAGCATTCCAAATGCAAAGAATAAATATCCGAGCGCGAAGCGCGTCATTCAGTTGACGCGCGCCCTACCCGGGAAAAATTTATACGTAAAAAAGACACGAATAGGTAAATAGTTCTCAGATATGATAACAAATCATTGGATATTGATGTATTTTCACAAATAATCCGCGAATTTTGAGAAAGAATTGGCAAAATCGATATGACAAATCTAAAACCGTTCATCACTTTTTGTCCGTAAATAATTACAAAAATAATAGAAGTGATTGGGAAGTTTCACAGAGTACTCACGAGCTGGCCCGACAAATCTGGGAACTAGCACGTTGGTTCGCCTTTACGTGGCCCGCACACACTCTCGGGCTCATGCTCGATGCGTATGTGTGGTTTGAGTTCGTCGGGTGAGTGGCTAGAAGTTTTATGATACCTAACATTGTTGAGCCTCAATGGCTGTACGTGTTTACGCATTTCATGGTTTATGTTTAGAAACTGCCGCACAAATAAAATTGTTCCCTTTTTATATTTAAGTCTAAAGTGTTCAGGAACTGTTCGTAAAAAATTTCCAAATTTATCCATACATTTTTCACCGAAATAAGGATTAAATCTTTCATTTTTTTATCCCGTATCCGAGACGGTATCCGTATCCGAGACGGTATTCGTATCCGAGACGGTATCCGTATCCGACACGGTATCCGTATCACGTACCCGAGACGCTTAAACTTGCGAGCAAAGCGAATCGCGCGCGCGGCGCGCTATGAGAATGTGCCCGCGAGGCGGGCAGATTTTTAAATTTCTTTCAGGTAGTACAAAAATTTCAGTAGTATTGCCCTATGCTGTTAAAAAACAAATACTTCTATACCATTTTAGATAATAGAGAGATCTTATTGTTCTGTAGAGATAATAAGGAACAATTTTCATCCGCTTGAGGCCGTCCATACATTTGAAGAGAAGAACAAAAATTTTAAATCATATTACTCATGCTTATTTCACAAAATTTGGTATAGTAATATATGCGCAGTTTCTCTCCTGATCGATACCGAAGAGTGTAGAATTTTCTATATGACTTAACACATTCTTAATTAATGAAGGCCATGGATTTATAAAAAAATCCATTATCCAATCGAAATCTAATAAACGGCGAGTCTATGGTGCCGACAACGTGGTAACCTGGATGATTTGGTGGGCAAAGTCCACGAGGACACGTGTTCGCCTGAATCTGCGAAGTTCTTTTCAGAGAAACATAAGAAACTAAAAAGATTTTCACGATTTTTTGTTTACTGCCTTGTAGCATTAAGCTGATCATTAGAAAAAAGTTACGCCGCCACCTGTGAAAACTAACAATTATCATAATCAGAAAACCCGTTGGAAGCGGTATTTTTGCTATACAATGGCATATAATGCATGTTCCAAAAACTACGCCTAAGGTATACATACCAACTCCTCATGCTGAAAAATGTTTTAAAAGTGCAATAACAACTTTAAACAATCTAAATATGATTCAGAACATTAAACTAATTTCTTACTTCTTTGAAATTTACCCCTTTTATAACCTATTCCAAAAACTACTCTTAGACGTAAATGTATGTAGCAACACATATATATATACTTTTATACAAACATTAAAAATTAGAAAATTCAGAAAACAGTGTTAAGGCAAACTTACACTTTTTTTATCTCCGAGAGCCGTGTCACGAAAAGCAATGTACAAGTTCAAACGATATAAAGATGACTCAGAACTTTATGTCGATTACCTTTCATTGTCAGTGTGTACATTACAGGTAAGAATTTTTATGCAATAAATTTACCTTCAAACATATTTATTAAAATGATAAAACTATCGTTAATTATTTCATTAAAGTTCAAACGGAATTTGAAGTTCCATATTACACCGCTACACGAATAATAGATTCTCGAAATTTTCACTCCTCGAAAATAATGCACCAGACTTTTTTTGTTACTCAAATTCTTAATTCAAGATTTTTTTGCTACCCGCCAAATAGATTCTCGATTTTTTTTCTCCACGAAAATAAAGTATCGGATTTTTTGTTTTTCGAACTGGAAGTTCTAGATTATTCTGCGAATAAAATAATAGATTACCGAATATTTTGCTCCTCGAAATTAAAGTAACGAATTTGTTTGCTAATTGGATGCGAAATTCTAGATTATTCTGATACTCGAATAACAGATTACCAAATTTTGAGCTCCTCGAAAATAAAGAAACTTATTTTCTGTCTTTTCGAATTTGAAGTTCTAGATTATTCTGCTACTCGATTTCTGATTTTTTTCTTCGTCGACATTGAAATACCGGATTTGCTTGCTACTGGAACTGAAAGTTCTGTATTTTTCTTCTTCTCGAGTAATAAATTACCAATGCTTTTGCTATTCGATTTTTAAGTTCTAGATTATTCTACTACTCGAATAATAGATTCCCGATTTTTTTCGTTTCTCGAAATTTAAGGAAAGAATTCCTTTTCTACTAGAATTCGATCTTCTAGACTATTTTGCTACACCAATAATACATTCCCGATTATTTTGCTGGTGAAAAAATAAAGTACTGGATTTTTTTTCTACTGGACTTTGAACTTCTGCATTATTCTTCTACTCGAATATTATATTACCACGATTTTTGCTGCTCGAAATGAAAGCAGCAAAAAAAGCGGTAATTTGATTTTCGATTTTTAATGCTGACAACGACCCCTCAATTTTGAAAAATAATTTTTTGACGAGACAAACTACACCAGAATTTAGGGCTATTTTCGGGCTCTTCAAATACGCAAAAATCAATTTCCCCAGAATGAATCCTTATCACTGACAACCATTCCTCAATGTTCAAAAACAATATTAGGATAAAACAAAATTCCACCAGAATTACGGGCTAATCATAGGCTTATTTTGGACAGTAATGCCGATTTTTGGGCTCTTTTAGTTTTTTAAAAAATCAAAATTTTTATCGATGGAGGTACTGAATGCTCGAACATCTAGCACCTCGAGTATATAAAAACATTTAAATTTTAAAATCCAACCATACCTGACTTTCGGGTTATTTTCAGGATCTTAAAATATAAAAAAACCAAATTTGAAAAAACAACCCCTATCATTCATGAGCAACTCTCAAATTTGAAAATTGAGTTTCTGTCAAAACAAACTATACCAGAATTTCGGGCTATTTTCGGGCTCTTCAAATACACTAAAATCAATTTCTCAAAATCAACCTCTATCACAGACAACCACCCCTCAATTTTTTAAAATAATTTTTTGACAAAACAATCTATACCAGAATGTTCCCATGGAAACATTTCAAGAGGCCTTACTCGTAAAACAACTTTATAAGAAAAAAACGCAGGTACCAGAGAACCGATTTTTCGGCATGCTGTGATGCCCACTGCCCAGCCTAATGCTAAACAGGTGTGTTCCAAACATGGGTTTCTTTTGGTTCCACCTTTGAAAACTACAGGAAAAAAAACGAAAGCGTCAAAAAAGACACCGAATTGAAAAGAATGTCTGATTTTTAATGTGAATGATTGACAAACAGTGTATTAAAATGTTAAAAAGTCAATTATAAGTAATTTTAACAATTAAAAATTTTAATAATACTTCACTCAAAACGCATCGATCTATAGAAATTTCTTCTATAATTTTTCAAAAAATGGGATACATACCAATATCTAAGACATTCACTCTGCACTACACAAGGATTTTGTACAAATTTAATGGGTTTATTACTGTCCAAAATAAGCCCCTAATGAGCCCGTAATTCTGGTGGAATTTGTTTTATCCTAATATTCTTTTCGAACATTGAGGGGTGGTTGTCAGTGATAAGGGTTCATTCTGGGAAAAAATTTTTTGCGTATTTGAAGAGCCCGAAAATAGCCCTAAATTGGGGTGTAGTTTGTTTTGTCAAAAAATTATTTTTAAAAATTGTGGGGTGGTTGTCCGTGATAGGGGTTGATTTTTGAACATTGATTTTTGCGTATTTGAAGAGCCCGAAAATAGCCTACATTCTGGTGTAGTTTGTTTTGTCAAAACATTATTTTTCAAAACTGAGGGGTGGTTGTTAGCGTTAGGGGTTGATTTTGGCAAATTCATTTTTATGAATTTCAAGAGCCCGAAAATAACCCTAAATCCTGGTATAGTTTGTTTTGTCCAAAAATTATTTTTCAATATTGAAGGGTGGTTGTCAGCGTTAGGGGTTGATTTTGGGAAATTAATTTTTGTGTATTTAAAGAGCCCGAAAAAAGCCCTAAATTATGACAGGGTTTCTTTTGTCAAAAAATTAGTTTTCAAATTGAGGGGTCGTTATCAGCTTTAGGGGTTGGTTTTCGGAAATTCATTTTTGTGTATTTCAAGATCCCAAAAATAACCCGAAATTCTGGTATAGCTTGTTTAGTCAAAAAATTAATTTTCAAATTTGAGGGTTCGTTATCAATGATCGTGGTTGTTTTTTCGAGTTTGATTTTTTGGTATTTTAAGAGCCTGAAAATAGCCCGAAAATCAGGTAGGATTAGATTTTAAAATTTTAATGTTTCTATATCCTGGAGGTGCTAGCTGCTGGAGCACTCAGCACCTCCACCCAAAAATTTAATTTTTGAGAAAAATAAAAGAGCCCATAAATCGGTATTACAGCCCCAAAATTAACACATAATTAGCCCGAAATTATGGCATATAATATTGATTTCCCGTTGTGGAGGAGCCAGCCGAACGGAGCTACTGAAGAGCATTATGATGAAATAAATGAATGAAGTTTTTATTAATTGGGTGAAAGTAATTAGTCTAGGCGCCAGGGGGGTCCCCGCTACCTTTTTAATTTAGATGGACTTTGACAAGTGTTTTTTATGTATTTTTA
>JAAAKG020135948.1:0-13366 GCA_010014905.2 Druon quercuslanigerum | reverse complement strand
CCAAAAGTTATGTCCTTTCCCTTAAACAATAAAGTTGTTTAAAAAAAGAAATTAGTGCAAAAGCAACTTTCACAAGTCGTACAGAAAAAGTTCCCGTTATAGAGGATAAGTTGGTTCAAGGGGGCGAGAGAAGCACGCTGCTAGGTCAGTGGAGCAACTTCACAATAACGTAGGTGTGTATGAAAAAAGCGGGCAGCATCCTGGGCGGTTAATAGTATCATCTGCTTCAGTCATTTTCAGTCAGTGGCGAAAATTTCATAGAACATTCGCTTCAGTTCGCTGTCAGTCACTCAGTGTTTAGGTTATGAGTTGCGTAACCATGTGTAACCAGATGTTAAGAAAATGTAGAAGGAAACGCTTGCGTTTATCTTTCGAAGAGACATATAAGCTTTTAGACGAAGTGATCTCAGGTTTCTCAACAGCTTTTAAAATAATGAGTTGAATTGATATTTTTTTCAATTATGATACCATTTAATCTACAATGCGTAATTTAAAAATATTTATATTAAAAAATTTTACATTTTAGATTTTTATTTTTAAGTTGACATTTTTAATTTAAAGGATTTCAAAATGCAGACTTGAAGAAATGAACAATTAAAAATAAAAGCGTTTGAAGTGGAAAACTTTTGATAAAAAACTGTTATCTTTTACCATTTATTACTTATAAAAAAATATGCAGAAGTTCTATTTTGAAATAAATTATTAGAGCTTTTGAATAATGTTTTAACTATTTAAAATACAAATAATTTAATCCTAATTTATGAAGTGTTCCCATTAAAAAAATTGATTTCGCAAATTTTCAATGATTCCAGCTTAAAATTGCTGAAAAGAATAAAAAATTTGAAAATTTTAAAGTTCATAAATAATTTGTTAATTTCGAGCATTGAAAATGATAACGTGGATCTATATTTCTAGAATTGAATCTATGATACAAAGTTTTTTAAGGGCATGTGAAGCAGCCAAATACCTATGTTACGGACATCACTTTATCAGTTTACTGAACTTTTTTTTAACCTAAGAACTTTTTTGCAAATGAAATATCGAGCTGAAACTTTGGGAAATGTATTAGAGTACAGTAAAGTACGTGTAGGCACCTCATGTGGGTAGCAACATCGCTGAAAGTTATTTCCCACCAAATTAAAACTGGGAGCATTGTTCACATCTTTTTTCTGAACCTCGACTTTTTTTAACGTGCGAACTTTTTTATGCATAAAATATCGGCCTCAAAATTGGAGAAATGCTAGAGCCGACAAAAAATTACGTTAAAGTACAATATTTAATAATGAAAGATGTAAAAAAAATATTTCAACTAAATCTCATCCAGTACACAACAAACGTCTGACAACGTAGGACGAGCCAGCTGTAAGAGCCTCGTCTAGTGGCCGCCAGGGTTGAGATTTCCGTGCACATCACGAAAACCGTTACCGGCTGATGCCCATGGAATTGATAGCCGAGTACTTTGTTGTGTGCTGGATAAAATTTATTTGTAATATTTTTTTACATCTTTTATTATTAAATTTTGATCTATAAAGTAGTTTTCTGTCGGCTCTTTCATTTCTCAAAGTTTTAGGCGATTATTTTATTCATAAAAAATGTTTGACGTTAAAAAAATGTCGAGGTTTAGAAAAAAGATGTGAAAAAGTCTCCTGGTTTTAATTTGGTCGGAAATTATTTTCAAAAAATTCCTACTCAAGTGAAGTACCTATACGTACTTTAGTGTTTTCGAGTACATTTGCCAAAGTTTCAGCTCGATATTTTATTTACAAAAAAAGTTCTCAGGTTTAAAACAAAATTTAGTGAACTGATAAAGTTAGTTCGGTAATATAGGTATTTTTGGCTGTGTCACATGTCTTTAATTACAAAATTTTAAAACGTCAATTTAAAAAGTTTAAAATTCAAGAGTTCGAATTGGAGTACTTAAACTTTTAGTTTATTTTTTATTACTTCAAATGGAAAAATACTTAGCCTTAAATTTCTATGTTTTTTATTTTATAGACCGTGATAAAATGTTTCCGAACCGAGGAAGGCACACGAAATGACCGGGAATTATTTTTGTTCGATTAAAATGATCATTCTGATATATGTACGTAACTACTTAACGGTCAGTACATCTATAAAGTTTGTTGTTTAAATGCAAACATTTTCACATTCATTATGACATTATAAAATTAAAATGACAAAAATATACAAAAAAATATATTTTTAAGACAAAACTCCAACAAAAATTATTGACACGGCCCTGATTCTTTATGGTTTGCCGAGGCACAAGATTGTACGAATGAGATACAGGGTACCCCCGAAACGGTTTCTATAGCAAATATCAATTATTTGTTTCACCCGATTTTCCACGGAAAATATAAGATTTATGCGCATTGTACACAAGTTTTGCATGTTGTACAACTGAGGACTGTCTGTGATAACCGGTTATAGAAGTCGTATCTAGCGCCCCGTTTTGTTCACCCTGCAAGAGCTTATACAGAAAGGTTTCAAATGATAAATTTTTAAACTAATATCGTAATATGGAATATACATGAGCATTTTATTTTCATCATAAAAGAGCAGTAATAGCATAAACATTTTTGTAAACAATTTCGTTACTGCTTATCAAACAAAGTTTATAAACTCATTTTTAGCATTTTTGGAAAAAATTTAACTTTTTTATCTCTTGCACTTCTTGCGTAAGATAAACCGTTTGCGATTAAGAGTGTTACACAGCATAAAGAAATGATTTTTTAACAATAGTATATTGTGTTACAACTCAGCAAACCACGGCTTTGACGGCCGATGTGAATGTTTGCAGTACGAGACGTACATGCGCGCGCGGAAGGAAGCTTGAAACCAGCCACAGTATTGCACAGTCTACAAACATTAGACATATGAACTGCGCATGTGTCAAAAGAGAGAGCCAGGAGAGTGTCGCCACTTGGACAAACGAGAATTTCGCGTTCCACAAACACGCACAGAAAGATACGAAAACGGTCCGGTTTTGAATCAAATTGACATATGTACACAGTTGTTACGCAAAATGTGTTCCTCAAATATTTGAAAAATGCACATTGTCTATATCGACGTTCGATCTCTTAAAAGCCAAAAGAAATATTGATATGGAATGCAAACTTCTCTCTATTAATTTTTTTGTAAAAAATGGCTTTTTTTAAGAGGGATTCGTCTACAGTGTCAAGGCTCTTCATTGGTTATTAAAAAAGCATCCAACCAAGCAGTGTCACAACTTTTCTTGCGACTGTTGCGAAACCTATACCTGCCCCTATTAATAACATTGTTTATTTTGCATAAACCCTCTTTATTTACTGCTTATAGCAATTATTATAAATAAAGAATCCGAATGATAACTTGTCAAAAATGTACGCTTTCCTACGAGCCATTAATTTCACCATCAACAGTATGATTACCTTGCCTGTCGCTTCCGATACCCGTTTCTTATTGTTCATAACTATTGTTACTAAGAAAAGCCCTTGATTAAAGAAGTCCACTTTTTAATTATATAATTTATGTCTAGCTATTATAAAAAATGCATTGTTGCATCTTAATGGAGGGATGTTTTTAATAACAGTAGTTATAAACATTATTAAACAGGTACCGAAAATCGTAACAGTGATACTCATACTGTGCTCGGTAAAATTAATATTATGAAAAAAGATTGCCGTAAAAAACTTGAATAAATGGTGGCTCTTCGGTGAGCGTAGATTAATGAAAAATGTATTGTTTATAAGCCTGAAAATAAAATAATGTCTCGTAGTATGAGAAAATGTAAGAGCAATAAAAAGTGTTATTTTATGTTATAGATTAATAAAATTTTGTTAGAAAAATTAGTTCTGGGTACTGACAGTCTGTATTTATAAAATTGGTGTAAACCATAAAGTAAGAGGGTTTGTGAAGAAAAACCAATATTATGAATGTTATTTGGTATAAGCTTCGCAAAAGCTTCAGGAAAAATTCTGACAATAGTTGTATGGATGATTTTTTATTAAAAAATGAAGAGTCTAGACAATTCTGGTCTAAGAAATTCATTTTGCAACAACAAAAAATTGCGGGAAGTTTTCTTTGGATCGGAATATTTTTGTTGCTTTCAGGAGATCCAATATCGATACAGACAAAGGACAAGTTTCAGATTTTTTCAAGCAATGCATTCTGAGATGCATCTGTGCACATATGTCAATTTTGTTAAAAAATAATTCGGTTATAACAATAAGGATTTTTTAACAAAATAGTTAAATTTCGTAACAAAAAGATACATTTTGAAGTAAAGTAAAGAATCCTAATTGAAAAAATGACTTATTAAACAAATTGTTACATTTACAAGAAAGTAGAATATTTTTGACCCAAACAGCAAAGACGAATTTTTAACAAAATATATGAATTATTAATTATTACGATTATTATGCTGGTTGAAAACGGTTGATTTGACGCAAAAAGTGCAAGGGGCAAAACAGTTTTTTTTTCTCAGCGATGCTAAAAATTATGTTCTAAACATTGTTAGATAATAAATAATTCAATTGTTTTAAAAAATGGATGGTACAAAAACTGAGCAAGATTTCGAACAATAAACCAAGGTATTCGTAACCAGGGAACATTTTTAGTCCTTTCGAAGAACATTTATCTCGGAGACCTATTAATGCATACGGACGTGGTATTGTTACTATTCTTTCATGAGGAAAAGGTGATGCGCAATTACATTTCATAATTTAATATATTTCTAAATAATTATTTTTTAACAGAGCTTAAATATTGTCATTTAATGTAAAAGGTACTACTTTAGGATTACGTTTGTCGAAAACTGTACTCTTTGGGAATTCACGTAGTCATAAGGGGTATGGGCACCTAGTTTTCGTATACGGTGTGTTCGCCCCTAAATTAATCAGTATCGCTCATTGTAAGCGTTTGATTACCAGACGCTTTTTTCTTTTCTTGCTAGGGTCGTCAAACGGAAAATCCGAACTCGAAAACTGCCTTATTGGCTCTCTGCGTCGCTAAATAGTAGAACACATTGCTACCATGATGCTGTCAAGAAAAATTAATTTCTTTTAATTTTTACATGAAAAATAGATTTTTTCGCTTGAAAAAAGCGGCCTTTACCAAAGATCTTTATACTTTTTAGAGTATTTTTTAGAGTATTTATACAAAAAATCAGACAAAACATCATTACTGTTTGGTCTGAATATTGTTTGTCCGGTTTTGACTCGATTTCCAGGGTCCTTAACGGCTTAACAAAAAATATTTTTTTCTTTCTCACGAATGTCTTAATTGTCCAAGAATTTAAGCTTTAAACTTTATATCTCAGACATAGAATCTTTTGAGAGGCTTTTTTGGATTTGAACTGACAGTCTTCCCATAATATATGAGGTGCGCTACGAAATGCGCCGCCGCAGTCCGACAGTGACAATTTTAGAACATGCATTTCCTGAATTTAATTAATTAATCTGGTCGAAACTATGTTCCAAATTAAAAATTTAGATTTCAGTTTTAGCATGAACATCTATGCAATTTTAAAGGAGTAGAGTCCTCGAGATTTATTCGATTAGCCTCATTTTTATAGGTACAATTGAATTGGACCTAAAATATTTAAGACAGAATAATTTTTAATTTAAAAATCGTGTGCATTAAGCATTTCAGACTCAAACATTAGAATTTTTGAAAATTAAACACTCTCAACTATGATTCTTTTTATATATTGAACACCTTAAACTTACATTAGTTCAGTGTAATTCGTGTAAAATAAATAATAATGTTTAAATTATACCTTACAAGCACTCTCTAAATATGAATCAGTGAAAAATGTACTGAATGAAATAGTATGTAGATATTTCACTGAATAATCAGTGATTTCCGACATAGTCACTAATTGTTTCAGTAAAACCAAAGTAAATCATGTCAAACATAACCTGTAAGTTTTAAAGTTAAGCGTTGTAACTCTTTAACTTAAGTAACAAAAGGAATTCCTTAATGAAATATTTTATTTTTATTTTCGGGCTGTCAGTCCGTTGATTTGACTGTGGGAAAAATATACTTTAACTAGCATAAAAAGTACTTAATTAACAGGTGTGTACATGGCAGCCCAATCTTAAAAGTAAAGTAATATGTGAGATTATTTGTATTTAAAAGCATCGCAACTTTTCACCTTTCTTAATATCTGATAATATTTATGAGTTTTAAGCTTCCACTGTGATTAGTTTATTGAATCTACTAAAATATTTTTTTTATCATTAATGCTAAATTGACATGGTGCAGCGCTGCCAACTCTCAAAAGTGCTTATCTCAATGAATGAATAAGTACCTTTCCACTGATTGTCAGTCACCGATTTCCAGCTATTTCAATCAGTGAAAACTAATTGACAATCAGTGATATTTCACTGATTCAGATTTAGAGAGTACATTTAACAATTTAAACATTCAAATTCAAATAGCACAGTAATTGCTTTTTAACTCAAATATTTGTAACTGTAGCATTCAAGATTAAATATTTCTGTAATCTGAAATTTTAACTATTCATTACTGGTATATTCAAGTTGAAGTACTTATAGATTGTGACCACTTTGTTTAAAATTCTCCATTCTTCTTTAGTCTACTTCTAAATGCCTTCTGCAGTCAAATATTGTGAATCTAAAATAATTCAATTTTTGAAATTATTAATCAGAAATTGTTGCTCTTACACTAAATCCGATGATGCGCTTGCGGATTCGAGACGTAGGTCAAATTGGTGCAAAACTAAAAAGCAGTTTACTCTACGTAAGAGGATTGGAATGTAGTTCTACCCAGGAAACAAAAATCCATTCACTTCTTTTGCATGGGTTTTGAAGGCTCTTGAATTGCGTATCTGTCACTGGAATTCCAGATTGCCGCCGATTCGTTTTTTAAAGACTTTTAGTCGTTATTATTTTGTTGACCAACTTATATGTCGCAAAAGCCTTTTCAACATTTAGAACTGAAATAGCAAAAGGAATCTTATAGACTTGTGCATGATTTCTTTTAATCTTTCGATAATTTATAAATTAAAAATTTGTGTGAAATATGGCAACTTACCCTCAAAAAAGTCGGTCTCATTCAAAAAGAAGGAAACCGATTCAATATGACTTTGCTTGTAATGATACGCAATTCACAGAGTATTCTTTTCAATGGCTTCTTTTTTCCTGGGTAATTTGCAATATAGCGTTGATGCATTTGTCATCTGTTTGCCATGGTACAAAGCTTTAATTTTGTTTGGAGCAAGATTTAACACCTTGTGGAGTAATGTTTTAATCGTAATCTGATTTTAAAGGTTTGAACGATTGAAATTGTCTAATTTATACATTTTTTCAATTAGAAGTTTTTCAAAAGACCGATTAAAATTCAGGTGTTGAGGTTCCTGAGGTTGTCCACTCCTAATCTAAATATACCGTTTTATTTTTTTCCTGCACGTTTCTGTAAATAATTATATACGGACATAAGGATATGAATCTACTGACTTATGTAATATGAAAATTATATTATTCATAATGTTAATATAAAACGCTGGGATTTATAAGAATCTTTAAAGATAGGTTAGATATGTTGACGTAAGTTCATTGTATTGATTAAACGCAATTATTATACAAGTTTGCGAGTCTAAAACCGAAGTTCTGGAGATCAATATTATGATTATGGTTATTATAGAGTTTAGCGTTCACGATGTGTTACCATAAGTGGATTTATGCGATGGTCAACATTTCAATGATTTCCTAGTTTGGAGTCCTTTCTTTTCCTTTTAACCAAACGACAGTCTTGCTTGCCGCAACAAGTGTTTGATTTGAAGTTGCAGTGTCGTCTCCGCTTTCTAAAATGTTAGGCGATGCAAACTTTTAAAATTTGCTCCCTTTTAGGTGTATCCGATTCATTACTCCGATTCCTAATCGCAGTTTTTTTAAATGTAACCCATCAGCTTTACTTATTACAAATTCACGTTAAATAAGAGTTCTGTTTTAGAACATATAACCTACTTTCTAATGGACTGGAATTCTCTTGGCTATTATAGTTGTTACCTGCGAATGGTGGTGAATAAGAAAAATTTACAACTGCGGCAATTCGCTAGCATATCGCAAATTTTCTGGATTCGGCTATTCAAATTAGTTATCCCCGCGAAATGCAAAAGGGTGCTACTGAATTTAGATGGGAGAGACGGATTAAAGTTGTGAACAGTTCTGCCGTGCAAATGAAATAAAATGTATCTGCAGTTCGGATAAGTCATCTGTCACTTTTACCAATCTTTCGATTTAAACTCAAATGTCCTTGATTCTGATAGTGTTTCTTGAATATCCATTTCGTAATACGATATACATATTGAATTTTCATAATAAAAACATAAATTAGGGATTTTTAAATCCTATTTTAAACATTTGTAAAAATGACAGATGGCTGATCCAAACTGTAGATACGCTTTATTTCATTTGCACGGCAGAGTTGTGGACAATTTAATTCAATTTGGAAAGTACATTCCACAGTGATATTCACTGATATAGCTAGCCTCGACTAAGTTCACCCCAAAAGTGATTGTGTGTTACATGCTGTTTTACGATGGTTCTCGCTTATGGGATGTTTTATTGTTACTATAAGCCTCGAAAAATAAAAATCACTAGAGGGGATTTTTCCTTCATTAAAACTGAAAAATTAAAGAAGTATACAGAAGAAACATTAAGAAAAAATAAATTGTAGTCGCTTATGTAAAAGAGGAAGAAATGCCATTCCTTGTTTTTTAACTTTATATCGCTTTCAGTCGCTTACAATTATTAATTAATTAATTATGTTGCAATAGCGTGAATTCCTGTTTTCAATCTAACCAACTGGATTTTTATTGTTTAACTCAAAAAAACAATTTTTCTTCACCTTATTAGCATTGCAAATTACACGGAATATATTTTTTACATTTCTACTGAGCTCAAAAAATAGTATAATATAATCTTTGTAAAAATATCAAAAAAATTTTTATTTAAAAGATAATAAAAATAGGCTTTCTGAAAATTTCTTGAAAATTTAGATCACCATACGTTTTTGAAAATTGTGATAAATTATGTTTGTTTATTATTTATATATGATAACTTATCGCTTCGGGTTGGTCCAATCACTACCCACAATCAATGTATTAAGTATCATCGCGATTAGCTGATCATATTTGCGATCATCTTCATTGATATCACCTTCCACTTGCTAATTCTCGGTGAAAAGTAATTTGGACTTGTAAAGCGCAAGTGCATTTATAAGATGTTTGTTTTATAAATTATTTTTTGCATTATTTCAGAAATAAACACTTCGCGCACGCTACGTATTCCGCAATAAGAATTGAAAATTCCTTGTTTTTGTTGCAATTTTTTTTTATTTGATACAATTTAGGACAGTCCCTGGAAGCCATCATGTATTTGCTTGTTAAAAAGTTTCGGTGGCTTTGGGTAGGAAGTACCAGTACGCTTCAGCTGGTGGCGCCACATTTTCCCTTAACATACGCTAGCCTGCTGTAAATGATGAGAAGCCCCCATTCATCAATCGTCGCTAAACCTTTGTAACAAGAAAATGCATGGAGATTTTGGAAAATTTGCAAGCGATACATTTTCACTTTTATAATTGCATATGAAATATTTGTTGTTGTTGAAGTTTTTGGTCATAAAAATTAATTGAATTTTATTTTGTTTATAAGTTAGAAAAATTTAATTTTTACCAACGAACATGGTGCGTTTGATTTTTTTGTATAGATAAATAAGTGAATAATTATCTTCAAGGTTTTAATATTTATTTATTTAATTTAATACTTTTAATATAAAACTAAACTTACACTTTGCTGCCCAAATTTTTCCCTCCTTCAGCGCTCTCAGAAACCCTTCCATATCTCTCTTACAATCCTCCTGCAGATTCCCGGGCACTTTACGCCACCTTAGAGGGTCGTAAATATCTACAAGCCATTGAATGCTATTTGCGGTTTTCTGTAGTTTCTCTATCATGAAGTCAACTTTTAAATCTTTTGGTTTTTCTGTGCTTGTATTAGTAGCTATTTCTAAAGGCCTCTTCCAGTCCAACTCTGGATTATTTCTACTAAATGGTACCAACAGTTCTTTCTCATTTTCTTTATACTCATACTTTGTAACATAACTTCCTTTTGGCTCCACGTCAGCTAAAATAACTTTTTTCTCCCTGTGTGTAGTTGCATTAAAACTTGATTCATTCGCCATAATTTCTGACACTTTTTTCAGTCTGTTATTAATTCGCTGAATGTTAGAGTCATTTCTGGCAAATAAAAAATCAATCATGCACCATATGGCCAATAGGAAAATCACTTGTTTGCCCATTTTTACAACGACGAACTTTTTTCTTTAATTAATTTTTAGAATAATACTTTTTCTAAATCTGTTATTGTGTAATAAACTGCAGTGGAGAATTGAAAATCAATTTTGATTGCTATTTTCTACCTTCACAACCGAACCATTCCGTCGACAACAGCCTCATTTTCACGAGGATTCACCACGCTTTCACGCACTGATTTTACGAACCCGGAGCGACTTGAGGACAGCCTTGTGGATGATGAAGAACTCCAGGCACCCTCAAGAGATAGCACGTGTTGGCCACACTTCCCTCCGTCAACTTCCAGCGAGTTTTACGACACGGTGGATACCGTTACTTTTTGCAAGTTGCACTCGCCTTGCCAATTTACTTTCATTTACTCTCATTCAAATCAACGATCCGTAGTGACTTGGTTTCCTTTTTCTGTTCAGACTGCACCGCATTATCGAGTGAAAAACAATCGTCTCTGAGTATTTTAAACACTAGCTTCTTGAAGCCATTAAAATGCAAAAGAATTATATTTTCAACTTAAAATTGTTGTCTCATGCATTTTAAAAGGAAGCTTGTAGAACTGCAACTTGTAGACTGACGGAAAGAACTGCAGATTAGAAGTGTAAATGTTTTAGAGAATAACGTTTAATTTGTTGGTTTATGCGATTTGAGGAACTTCCTTCGCCAGTTATCTCCAGCTCGTTATCGCAAAAATCGAATTTTCATGAAAATCGATTTGATTAACGGGTCGAGGAGAGACGGTAGCCACACATGCAAGGCTAAGTATCACGCACTGAATGGAATGAATCGACATGCGGCTACATCGAGGCACAGAAGTCCCCTTTCTCCAGCAATGCATATTTCCTTCTCGGGTCGATGAGAAATGTCGTGAGCTTACGAGTTTCTTTTCGCTCAGGGCCCAACCTGAGCTGGTGCAACTTGAAAAATGAAAGTCGAAAATTGCACAGTGGATGGTTCTTTCTAAAAATGTGACTTTGTAGTGAATGACTCTTATTCAAGTTTTAATTTAGAAGTCTTATTCGAGCTTCTTTGTTTGACACCTAATCTCATATTGTTTCGAGAGGATTTGAATTACGTCAACAATTTGAGTTTTTAATATTTTCCTACATAATTGTATGTATTTAACACATTAAATATTTTAAAATTAAGCCTTTTTTCCATTCGTCTTTTAATTGTGCACAAATAAATTCTACATGTTGAAATATTTACGCAAATCTTCGCAAATTCAGATAGCATTATTTATTGGTACACATTAAAGTAGTTGAAGACATAAAAGCACCTTTTGGATCTTGCGCTTCGCGCTCGATTAGGTATTCATTTCGCGCTACGCGCTCGGACATATTTGCCTCATGCTTCACACGCGGTTCCTCCAAATTTTTGCACTTCGTGTGCTCGCTATTACGCGCTTCGCGGACTAATAGCTAATCTCTTAGTAGGCTTTATCGTTATGACATGCTTTTGGTTCAATTACGTCAGTTTTACGTAAAGAGAAGAACTAATTTACTTAAGGTTCTTTAGGAACTTTAAGGAACACATTCTCATCAAGCTTCGTGCTTCGCGCTCGATATTTAGTTTATAAATCAGTAAACCTCGCGCTCCACGTTCGTTTCTCTTCATCGTATAATAGAAACCCAAAAGTTTAAGCGCGCTTTGCGTTCCGCGTTATATGTTTATGTTCTTCATATACAAATTACTGAATTTGTATTTAACTTCAAATGAAGAAGGAAATTCCTTTACTTCATCGTATATTTCCGTACCTTGCTAATAAATTATACAATCAGAATAATTTTTTCCAACTATCTGAAAAAGGGGGGAAAATAGTATGTAAGTCGTTTTTGGAACATATTCAGAATAATTTAAAAATTCATTATATGAAATTCTTTACCTCGGCCCGAGACTGTTTATTCAGATATTGCAAAATAAAGTACAAATTTTGTCCATTAACATGACTTTATCATATATTCTTTATTTTTCACTAATCTTTATTCGCAGCTACCCTGAGAAATGTATTATTTCAAAAAGTGGTCCATAACAAATTTGTAGATCTTTTTTGATTGCACAATTTTTGTCTAAGCGTAATTTGTCGTATCTTGCATAGTTTATCCGTAAAACGGAATTTTTAATTTTTCATTATTTTTTGTGCAATAAAAATTTAAATTTTCGATTTTTCAAAAAATTTCAGAAAGTCGTTATGACAATCTTGTAGGGTGTGCAAAGAAACCCATTTTTCTTGTATTGAATTTTTTTCGTATCTTGCGTTGTTAGGCTGATAATGCTAATTTTCGTTTCTTTTTTTTGGATTTTGAAATTGCTATAGTTCCGAAATTTTTTTATTGTTAATGTTGTTTTTTACGAATAAAACAAAAACTACACGTCCTGTCAAAAAGTGATTTATAACAAATTTGTAGATCTTTTTTGGATGCACAATTTTTGTCTTTACATCTTTCTTCGTATCTTGCATAGTTTGATCGCAAAATGGAATATTTTATTTTGTATTATTTTTTCTGCGATCAAAATTTGAATTTTCGATGTTTCGAAGAAGTTCAAAAAGTTATTATGATAATCTTGTAGAGCTTTCAAGAACCAAGGTTTTTCCCCTCTTGAATTGTTTTTTGATATCGTGCGTTGCTTGGCTTAAAATGTTCATTTTCGTTTGTTTTTTTGGATTTTGAAACTGCTTTAACTCTGGTAATTTTTTTTTCATCGAAAAAAGTCAATGTGATAAATTGTTAGTCTTTTCGAGTACTACTAATAACTGTACATAGAATTTCCAAAACTTGAAAAAAAGTGGTCTCAAAAATTTTCAAAATGTGCTCTCTTTTTGAATTTTTATCCAAAATGGCTGGCTAACAAACTTGACCTTTAATTTGAGACACTAAAAGAGTATACCGCAGGTTAATCCAATCTGTTGATTTTTTCGAAAGTTATCGTGCTCACAGTCCAGACATACATACATACATACATACATACATACATACATACATACATACATACATACATACATACCCATTCGTAAAAACCTGTTTTTCGGGTTCAGGGGGTCTCAAAATATGGACAT
>JAAAKG020135947.1:0-13366 GCA_010014905.2 Druon quercuslanigerum | reverse complement strand
AAATTTCTTGATGCACGTACATCCGGTCACTGTTGCTATGTCGTTTTATTTTTCGTGACTTAGAATAAAATATTAATTTGGTATCCTAGCAATGTACATCAATTATCTTAGTTTTTAATGATGAATTTTGTTACCACCACGTTGTTTATAAGAAATTTATATATATATATATATAAAAGTGATTAAAATGTCATTATTTATTGTTAAAATATAACTACCGTACCCAATATTGCCTTTCTCAGTTTTCTAGCAAGTTGGCAAATAATTAGTGGTTTCTGGAAGAGTAACTCATTAAGATCTTTCTTGAGTATTCTCATGATTGTCTGTTGTCGAATTCATCCATCCACGATTCATCAACAGTATCGATTCTTCCGACTTGGGGTAGTTATATTGATTGATGTCGATTGCTAAAATACCTATCAATAATGAATAATTTCCAAATTTACTAAATAGATGTCCGTTTAGAAGTAAAAGATATTACCTAAATAAATTGTTGGTTTTTATTAAAAATTTGCATTGTTAATTAACAATTTACGGGTGCATTTGGACTCGAACGTATCCGGATGGTATGAAGGCTAGGAAGTGGCATGAATCGCTAGGCTGGAAATGGAAAATGACTCGCATCACCGTTCACCAGCATTTTCACACACGCACTTATTGTCTTGTGAGTCTAGTAATTGTACTTGTACTCTCTCTTTCTCTCTCTCTGTACATTGGCCTCCTAGTCTTAGGTATGTTAGTATATTACCATGGTGGGTGCATCCACTTTGGCCACGGCTATGCATACTGTCCTCGTGTAGGCTGTGGGGACAAGCGACTGAAAATGATTTTCAATTGTCCATCCTCAGCGGATCCACCGTAACAAACATGCCATGGAATTCCATTAATCGTCCTCGATTGTTACCAGTGACCGATGACGTTGCATCCTCCATAATGAAAACACTGATAACTATCTACGCTCGCCGGTGGGACTAGGGCTATGTCTGCTAGTTACTTAATGCTCACATGGGAGAGCATTCGCAGTATTTAATGCAATAGATAACTTTTCGCGAAATGAGTCAGGACTAGAAACTCACAAGAAGCCTTCGAAAGGATGTTGAACAATAATTTATTATAACGAGCAAGTATATTGGATAGGGGGTTAATTACTCAAGGAAGCTAATTGGTAACTTTATGGCTAAGTTTGATTTGAAAGTGAATGAAATCCCGAATGGTATGTATGATTTCGCAAGTTGAAGACCCTTGGAGCCTGGCTAACTCATGGGCGTTTTATGCATCTGTCGAGTTGAAACGCCCAAGAATAGTCGAGGAACATCTGGATGTTGATCCATACTCTACATACGACTGATAACTTCTGTCATATTTTTGCTGTAAAATGTGAGTAGGAAATTTTTTATGATTTATTGAGATTAATATGTCGAATTAGGTGACTCTACCGTAGTTGATTACGAGAATATACAGATACAATATGATGGTTGAAACACAGCCAATCAATTAACTTAGCGAAACCCATGAATGCTCTCCTAATTGCATTCGTTTGCTCAGCTTAGTATTAGGATTCTTTATTACTAATTCATATTGAAGATCACGTTCCAGAAACACTCAACTCTTTCTGATTCATATATCCTACTCACACCCCATACCACAGATTCTACGTTAAGGCACTTTCGATGGAACTTCATTCCTCTTTTTACATAACACCATACTACACTAGCGCAGTAACAGGAAGAATGCATTGTCCAGATATTTGCAGTACTGGAAATTACGAGAATTCAGGGCAGTGAGGGAATGAATCTGCGATTTAAGCGGGTTGTAGTGTCTGCTTCGGCATCCTTGTCCTTGATGATGATGAAGGTGGATTGTCGAACAAAGTTTCGTTTATTTCTTTAGAAGTCTGATACTTGTATGTCGCACAACTGGAATGTATCCATGGATAGATTAAGCAGGAGTTGAGCCTCGCAAGTTTTATGAACATGCCTGGGCATAAAAGGTTCATCCTTCTATATAGGGCATGCTCATCCTGAGATATTAGCATGTACATTCGCTCAGATTTCTCCATGACTAGGAATTCGAATTTCGGTCTTACATACGCCCTGCCCGTTCTGTTTTCTGAAATCGGTTGTTGTACAAGTAGCATATGCATTTCATAAACGGTGTATTCAATTTCATCGATTAGTGAGATGTCCAATAGAACGTAAACTGTACCATTTTTGCAGTTAATTTTTACTACTGCTATTTTTGCTAGTTCCTCAATGCGTACATGGGGCCTTGGTACTGCAAAGGCCACTTTGAGTGCATGATCTTAAACGTCGCGATACACTGGTTCTAGTTGTTCGGATGTTAGCAGCGCTGGATGTAGTTCTGCTTTTCTTGCCTTCTGCACAACCTCCATTGTCCGATCTCCTGATCGGGCATACTCGTCCAAACCATTTTCTACAGCATGTAATAACTTGTTCAGGGTATAAGAATAGGTCAGATTGGTGAGTATTGCCGTTATTCCATTCGCGTGTGTTAGGAGAACATTAAACTTGTTTTGCAACTGCTGTTCTCGATGTACGTGTCCTTCGATGACTCGGTGCAAGTCCTCCAGCTGGAATCGGATGATATGTGTTTGTTGACTAAACTTATGAGATAAATTCGCTTGAGCAAGATTAAGGTTGTCGATCTTTGCTTGCATGGCCTGTCCGTCATCGTAGGTCAAGAAGCCTGCTACAGGCCCCACGATTCCTCCAATAAATCCCGGCATAGGGGTGGTCCTTCGGGCACGCATGCCGTTCGGAATATGCGAGCGTCGGTTTTTATTGTAATCATACGCAGTTCGCGAATCTATCTGTGTCCCCTCTTATTCGCTCCGATAATTTCAATTTATTCTGCATATTTAGTCCCGGATGATCTGCTTCCAGTCCTCTTTTAATTCAGGTGGGCAATAGATTACCATTGACTGGTAACGGTTCTGGATTTCTGTCAACGAATTCTGCAATCTGTTGACTTGCAGGAAGGTGTTAATCCTCCAATAACTGATAGTTCGCCTCACGGCACCCTGGTTCTGAAGTGTTGATTGTCGGGGTGATATACATAATAACTGAAATAAGTGATAAAATATAGCGGTACATAGATTCTGCGCTTAGTTCCTACAATAAAATTGTACACATAAGTATATAGTAGTGGTAATTTAAATACGTAGCATTATTTCTAACAATAAGTTGTCAAGAGTTTATCGGCGTGCTTTGTGAACCTTGGACCATCGTCGGCCTCAAGGATCACATTATGATTCTCCGTGAAACACACGATGGTATAGGTTCCAGTTGCTCTTTTATCGAACTTATTTTCATGCACGTCCTTGAATATGATCACCCTATTACCAACCACCGCGTTTGGGGTACGAAACTTTTCATCCTAACGCAGTTTTGAGCGTTCTTTAGGTTTAATAATGTTTTTAGCCGTTATCTTTGGAATCTCGTGGATTCGAATAGTCAAGTCGCGGAGATAGGACCCGTACTTTTTCAATTTATGAAAAGATGGAAATAAGCTAGGTATTCGCGCAACGCATCCGTAGAGTAGCTCAAAAGGAGTGATATTCTTGGCTTGGTGCACGGACGCGTTGTGTGCAAAAATAGCGAACGGTAACAATGGATCCCAGTCAAACAAATCCTCGGCATAATGTTTTGTATAATCTGTGAGGACGACGTGACTACGCTCCAATGAACCGTAGGTTTGGGGCCGATATCCGGCTTTTGTTAAATGTTTAACTCCGAATATCTTCTGCCATTTCTTCATTAATTTGATTATAAAACTCCCTCCGCTACATCGATACATAATTTTGGAAAATTATCCTGCATGATAAGGGTATGCCTAATGCCGTTAGGTGTAGTTTCTCGCTTGCCCGCTGTATCGAGAGATACCCTATCAAACACTCCAAGCGGGGTGTCAGTAATAACCATAGGTTCTCGAGTACGTGCTCTTTTTAATTTATTATTATATTAAAATAATTTAATTATAATTTATGTTTAGTTTATTACTTTATTATGTAGGCCCGGCCACATTTACTGCTTTCGAATACGTCGATAGGTCTTTGTTACACCTTTATGCCCGGTTAACAGACTATTGTTCTTTCGGAGGTACTTTTAACTTGCCGTGGCATAATGTACTAGTTGGGGGACCACCCCAGAATATGTCCGACAGCAACTCGGTCATTTTGTTTAATGCTAGGCTACCTAGTAAATCACTGAAGTTTTCCATACAACATGTTCCGCAGTGGTCGCGTTTTTTTTTACCCGACGGGGTAGCTAGTATTTGACCCATCCTAGGTCTTTTCTCCCATAAGTCCTGTGGATTAAGGCGTTCGGTGGCAATAAGCAACTTAAAAATGGAGTTCGCAGGTTCACAGTCCTCTGAAATGAAGTGTGCGTAATTATCTCGTCGATAACATAGCAGCTGATTCCATTCAGAGATCACTGAAGGTGCTGTTTGTAATGGGGGTACTTTCACCGGAATTGTATTCCGGTCCTTCCTTTTACCTTCCCCTTGTTCTAGTGGAGGGCTCGGAGGATCGATGTAAGGCACGTCTATATTAGGAGTATTCCTTACAATAGAAGCTTCCGGACGTGTCATCGAAGCGTCATCATGATCAGTTTCCTCCCTTAATGGCATTGTCATCAAATTCTTCTTTGAAGGTTTTGTCTTGTTAGCTATGGAAACCATGCCGTTTACATCAGATATTTCTAAACTAAACCTTGGGAATGGCATAGGCAATGTCTGGGGAGTTTAAAAAAGCGACTTCGAGATGGTTGTTGTCCGATGATCGGAGATTCTCTACTTTCCAGTACATTTTGAAATCGCACGGTACATTTTTGTTGGTTGATTTTAGGTGTGGACTGATATGGATCCTCGTGTGCAGAAGGGAGACCCTTATTCTCCGAGATTATTTTTTGGTTAAGATGTTCCTAAAAAATACTTTCAAGAATCTGTTTACTCTCTCGGGAAGTGGATCATCTGTTTCTGTTCAAGGATACAAGTTTGGCAACCGTAACAGGAGATCTTGATCTTCTTCGCCTTTGGAGACTGCAGTAATTTCTAATTGCATGGGATCAAAAGCAAAAGGTTGATCCAAACCTTCTTCATCCCATAAATAGGACTGGTGATCTTTGAGGGATTGATCGAATTTCTCTATCGAGTTTTGGACAGTGGCACGAATTTGTGGCAATCGAGGTGCATGAGACTTTGTATCGAGGTTGGATTCCTCATCGTTGTCGTCGCTATCTTCGGCATTACTGGTGCAGTTCGGACGATCTTCGACAGCAGCCGCAGCGAATAGTCCCGTTAATTCCTCTCCCCCTTCCTTTTGGAACATGATACTCTCCGGGTGGTCAATGGGTAGCATATTATGTTTCTTCATCCCTGCTCGAGCCAGTTGGTTCGCTGTTTCAATGCCTTCAATACCTTTATGGCTTGGGACATGATTCCAAGTTATATCTAACGAAGCTGAAACTTGACGCAATTCTTTGTATTCAGCTCGGTTTACGGCAGGTTTACCATCGGTAGTTTTTTATCCATTCGCCTCTTAGATTGACACCTACTGCGTAGAACTGCCGATGAGAAATTTGGAGCCAGTGAAAATGCCAAATTTTGTGATCTTATTTTCACTTGCCATTTTCGCAGCAGACGTGGCTGCCTGAAGCTCTGCAGCATTGTTTGTCTGCCGCCCTCGAGCGGATTTAGAAATGTTTTAAGGGTGGTCTGGCCCGAACCGTACACCTGCGCCTCCTTCAGGATCTCTTTTACTATTGTAATTGCAAGCTCTATCTATATAAACCTCTGTGCGCTTTTCGTGAAACAATAAGAGGTTCGATACTCGGCAACACACTATGATCCCTTTGATATACAGGTGGGTTGGATTCATCAAAGTCTTCTTCTTCGGATAAGGCACAATCGAATGCGGAGTTCTCGCGGCTCTGATTAGAAGTTTTGGACCTTTCAGGCACTCGTGCATGTCGTCGGAATCAAGTTGCTATTCGACTCTGATCGAGGGATAGTTTCGTATAATATGCTGGGGGTTGATAAGTTTCATCTGAATCCTCGGTGGTACATATTTCTGGTTGCGGTTCACAACAGATTTAAGTGAAGAAAGTTTTCCTGAGACCTTACTAAGCACTGTCGGCATGGGGCGGCAGTCCGTGAGCGAACCGTTTTCTGGTTTGTGGGTTCCAAATTGTCGTCTGATTCTTTGTTGGTCGAAAGAGGAGATTGTGTAAATTGTGATTGAATGATGCGACCTGAGTTAGGCTTTGAAATAGGGACTATAGCTGCGGTGCCTTCTTGTATCTTGCTTTGGTTTTTCGTCAATTTCAACGGTAAGGGTCGATATAAGATGGGGCTGATACCTTGCCCCTAAACAATCTCCTCTTCCTCGTCCTTTGTTGGATTAATGGAAAAGGTATTCGCATCTGCGCTTGCGTACTTACTTTTAGCTTTATTTTTAATGGGTTACCTTTACTGTGATTTTACTACCTCATCGTCAGTCTGTTTAAATCTGCTCTGGAGGAAGTGGTTTTCTATTCCTTCTAGATTTTTATAGATATCTTATATCTTATATTTTATATACTCTATAGATTTTTGTACTCAAAGTTGTATTGGTACTCTTTGAGTCGGTGTCACCAGCGAACCAATCGTAGTCCTGGATTTTCAGTATACGTAATCCAGTGGACCGGCTCATGGTCACAGGCCAGGATAAACTCCCTTCCGTACAGGTATGGTCGAAAATTAGTGACTTAGTGTAGCACTGCCAAGCACTCCTTATCCGTGCTTTCAAACCTTTGTTCCACATTGGTTATTATTTTAGAAAAATATGCTACTGGCATGTCCATGTTAACATACTCTTGAGTTAATACAGCGCGAACTGCAAATTCTAAAGCGTTGGTAGTCAGCTTGAATTGTCTTGTGATGCCAGGGTACTTTAAAATTGGTTTCTCGCATAGATAGTTACGCAATTTTTAAAAACTCTCGCTCTGTGTATGTCCCCAGTTGAACTTTGAGTCCTTCTTTAATAGGTCAGCTAGCGGTTTTGCGAGTTTAGCGTAATTCTCAATGAACTGATGATAATATCCTGACAATCCAAAGCACTGTCGGATCGCACGTACCGTTTTTGGTTGGGGAAACTCCTTTATTGCTTTAATTTTCGCCGGGTTAGGCCTCACGCCATCGCGTCAGATAATGTGGCCTAAATAAGCGACTTCAGGGTGTAGAAGATCACATTTGTCTCGGAGTAAAGCACGAGGTCGTTCAAGTACAGGAACGCCTCGATTCCGACCATTCCCTTGAGGACGGTGTCAATGAGCCCCTGGAACGTTTCTGGGGCGTTTTTGATACTCATGGGCATTTTCATGCATTCAAAATAACCCCTTAGGGTTGAGAATGCGGTTTTGTCCCTACCTTCGAGGTGAATCTCAATTTTAGGATATCCAATAGCAAGTGAAACACTGAAAAGTATTGTGCTTTGCCCAAATACTGAAGGATATCCGTTACGTTAGGTAATGGGTATGCATCCCCTATTACCTTAGCATTCAGTGCTCTCAAATGAATCACTACTCTAAATTTCTTCTCCCCAGAAACATCTGTCTTTTTCGGGATAACCATGGCTGGTGAACTGTAGGGTGACTTAGGTGGTGCTATTATTCCACTTTTGAGTTGCTTTTCGATCTGAATCGCCAACTGCTTCTGTGCCTCGGGTCCAGGACGATATTATTTCTTGGAAATAATAACGTCGTTGATCGTGGAAATCCTGTGCTTACCTTATTTGTGCCTGATAGAGCTTCGCCATTTACGTGGAATATATTAGGATAATCTGTGACCCACCCTCGGACATTTCGTTCCTGCGGGAGGACCCGTTCTTCTCTTCGAATTGGCGGTTCTTCAAAGGCATCGTCCTCTTCATATCATGATTCTAAATCTTCAGAATCCTCCCCTGAAAATTCACAATATTCGAAGATGATGTGTTTCTGTGGCGGTAGGGAGACCTCCAAATCTTCCTCGTTGGTATTATATGCGTAGGCATAGCACACCCCATTGTAATTCGTTAACATCCCGTCGTCAATATAAACACCATCAGGAGCTTCTATGCGTGGCAGATATCCTTCAGATAATTCCTTCTTATGTTCACCAATTGTTACCGGTTGCTTTATTCGGCCCTCAAGCTTCAAAATCCGCGAGAAGGGTTTTATTTCTGATATCAAATAATATTGGGGTGATTGGTTCTGAGATAACAACTAAGGTATTAAGTCTAAATGACAGCTGTGCTTGCTCTTGGCGGAGATATGGCTGACCGAGAATTCCGACCGTGGAGAGAGGAATACTGTTCGCCACTCCGTGAAATTCTACACTTGAACCTAGTATGATAATGGTGACTGTTTTATGAGTCTCGATTAATTCCTTTGTTATGCTAAACACATAGATGGAGTCATCCCCTACGGTGATGTGTGGTTTTAATGCCAGGAGCTTTCATAAATTTACATCTGATCCTGGGTCTATCAATAGTGAAGACGTTCTTTTTGGAAATCCGGAGCCGTTAATCGGACGACTGTGGAGTCTTCTTTTTAGTTCCCTGCTCGGAAGATTCTTTGAGGTCCTCCAAGATCCGGACCGTTTTGGCTCGCTCGTTTAGCCGGAGGCTCAACGTGGCGTCTGAATGATAATCCTAAAAGTAGTTTAAAGACGCTGATTTTGAAGATACGGAGCTTGATCCGCCGGGAATGTGTTGGACCTTAGGTACGGTCAGAATAATCACTTACGCTCCCCGTTTGTTTTATCCGGAGGTTGATTATGGCCTCGAAATACTATTGGTACTTCTTCGTTGGGGCAAACCGTTTTTTCAGATGAGCTACTCACTCCGTTAGTCGATTAAATTACTTGTCACGGAAACTTTCACGCGCAATTCCCTTTAATTTGCTCAAAACTATTTTGATAAACGCAGGTTCGGTCGAATCGGTGACATATACTGATCCATTAGCCACGTCCTGAAGGAACTCCCTTAACGGGGGTGACTTTCCATTAAAAGAGGATATATGATAATTTAACTGCAAGAAAAGGGTGCGTGTTTGTCGGAGTTACGTTTGAGATTAATTTAGCGATCGTATTGTTATTATTTACAGGCGAATTTGATTGTTCACCGTTGCTCTGGTTACGGTTGTCATCTGAATCTGTCATATTGTAATTTTAGGGTGGATGCTGCTAACACGATAAACATTCCTAGCTTTGTTTATTTAAAGCTGCAATGTTTTCTTCTGTAAAATAGGAGCTCCCTGCAAAGCCGGCTCGTAACAAGCAAACCGATTCAAGGACCTATAATTTCCCTTCGCTGAGCAAGAAATCGTTTTAACAAAAGTGATAGGTAACATTTAGTGCATAGTCACTCCAATAAACTCTTGGTTACTCGCAACACAGGGCGAATTTCACCCTGAGGATACCGTTCCAAGTTGCCTAATGAAAATTCGCACAAAACAAAATACACTTACCGGGCATCATACCGCCAAACCCCAAAAGGTGGCTCTCAATCCCTTTTTAGCCCTGTCTCTTTCTCACACTCTCATCTGGAATTTGATTGGTATCCCACGAATTCAATTGCTTTCACAGAATAACGGTCCCCTCTTTGGATATTTATAAAGGGTGCACCGCCCCGAAATAATTTTCTCGGTAAAATAGATTTTAAAACGAGGTATGAATCAGCCACTATCATGAATTTTTTAGTGTAATGATATTACCTCTATGTCCAATTCGTTGCTCGCTTCGAATGGGGCTAAAACTGGTTCGAATTCGAGTCCGCCCAAACGGTTAGGGATTGCGCGTTACGGTTTCGGAATTCCACATCGCTCGACATTCGTCGCTATTGTAAAGCCTCTTCTAAAGGTAAATCAATTACAATTACTTCGGTATTATTGTAACCTGCTTCAATTTCTCGATTTGCTTTAACAGAAAGTCGAAATGTCGGTTTGACCGCGAGGGTATGGATTGATATTTTAATTGGCTTAATTAAATTGCTTAAAATCAAAGGGCTAACAAGGATAGGTTTAGGAGTAGATTTATTGAATTTATTCGCTCGCTTTCCTTTTTTCTTTTCTTGGTAGTGGGAGAGGTGGTGGTAAAGGTTTTCTTTGAATTAGGCATTAGGAAGTCAGGAAACAACTCAAAACACGGCGTTGCCTGCTCAAGGTAGCGCGAGAGAGTTAACACAGATTTTTGATTAATAATAATTGTTAGTCCAAAATCTTGCTTAACCTTTCATAGAAAGAAAACACGAATGATATAGACCTTCCCTTCGTTAAAGCGTTCAGTTTGGGTCAGCGTGGAAGAGCCACATAATTATGTCTTTTAAAGGTATTCCAAATCAAAATATCAGCTGAGCATGTGATTAAGTAAGATGCGGACTATCAATTATTTTTTTAATTGAAAGCCCCCTTTTTTCCTTCTTGTATTAGAGGAAAACGATATCAAGAGTTTTCTTGAAAGATTCAAACAAACTTTTAATTGTTTGAAGCCTACCTTATAATCCAAGCGATTCTAAGGCAACATGCCCTAATATTCCGCTTACTCTGGGGTGTCCTGATGGGGTAAGTAAAGAGATAACCTCGAAAGAAAAGATCGTACCGAACACCGTGATCTGTACCGTTCCTATAGTTTGGAAATTGTAATCTTACACTGTCTGTTCGATAGAGACATGTCGGTTGAAACTTACTAACAGCACATCCTCTGAGACAAAGTTTAAATCGGTACTTGTGCAAAAGACTAGTCCTATATTACTGTTACGAAATGCCAAGGAAAGTAAGCTCATCTTGGTAAGAGTCCGATTTTCATACCCGACCTGAAGATCGCAAACGTACGGAAGTGTCAGTGCAATTTAGGCTAACTCGAATTGTGATTCTTCCGGAAATTCGATTTATATTATTTAAAACAATCTGTTCCCTTTATCTTTCGAATATTTTTTCAAATCCCTTTCCGCAAGTTCCCGAAAAATCTCTTCTTCGAGGGCTATTGTATTATAGGGGGAGAAATTGACCAATTCCACTTCGCCCTCGGAGAAGAGTGGAGTAATTTTAATTGTTTATTTAATTCCGCTATAAACGAAGGGAATGATGCTTTCCGTTCTTGACTTATTTTTCTGAATTGTTTGTCGATCCAACTTTTGTTTTGCATTTTTTAGCAGGCTGTTACATAAACAATTGAATTCGTTAGGGCCCTCGATATCCGTAAAGATATCCTCCTCTCTTTGAGGCGGGGGATCTACAAATCGGATGTTTATCGGGATGTTAACAGTTTCCCCAGAGGGTTCAACTAATTGCTTAACTTCGTGCACGATTATATTATTTGACAGAAACTTATCTGCTAACAACTGCAGTTTGAGATATTCTTGACGTGCTTTGATTTGCCTCCTCCCTCTAGTTTTAAGCTTTTTCAGTTTAACGTCTTACATGTTGAATAGTTCATGACCACAGTCAAGTATTATCTTTTTTTATTTTTTTTATTTTTATTCACTTTAACAAGTAATTTAAAACAATTCAGAAGGAATTATTCAGGCACTGGCCCATAGGCTTGTCACCTGCATATAAGGGGAGACTTCAACTGGCCGTGCGGCTTGTATATTCTACTTGCATTTTGTATTGAATGATTTTGAATTAGCAGATTATCTCAACTTAAGATTTGTTCCTAATATCATATAACAGGCATGAAATTAGGAGAATCCTTACTGTTAGTAATCCAAGAATTAATATAATTCCTTTCTTAACATATTAAACGAAAATCAATAATCGCAAATCGTTTGGGCTTGCCACCTGGACCTAAGTGGAGGTTTCAACTGCCCGTTAAGCTTATCTAGTCTCTCTGCATTTTAGGTTAATTTAGTTGATTCTGAGTGGTTATAAAAACCGAACAATTATATATGGTTTTATTTCATAAATAAATCCAAATAGAATTATTTTTTTATTATTTAACCTGAACTATATACTCAGCAAAAGGTGTTACCATTTAATTCAATTTATTAATTCATTTATTTTTTTATTTAAATTTTTGTAAGTACTGAGTAATTTTCACTCATTTTTAAAGCGCAGACCTAGAGGAAAAACAGATCGAACGCCCCATCGCTATGTACAAAATTTTGAAAAATCACTGTCAACGTAACTAATTTCACGGTATTTCCCAATTCCGAAAACTGGCAAACAACGTCAGAATTCGAAATCCCGCTAAAACTAGCAAACGACAGGCTTCAAAATCCCACCGTCGGTTACATACCAACTAAATGCTCAAATAAAATATTAAAATATGTAGTGCGTGGATACGCATGAAAAGGTAGTACGCCGGAGGAACCCAGACAAGCAACTGAGGAAATATTTCAGTTGTTTTATTTTTCTGGGGGGATCGTTGAAACTTGCCTCCTAAGAGGTGCCTTTGCACAATTTTTAAACAATTTTTCAATCTCGTAATTTTACTGGTGCAACAAGTAAGATCAATATTTATTTTAATTTAATTAATTTTTTCGTATAAGAGTAATCTTTTTACAATCTACCACTAGACCGTCGAGCGGGACGCGTTAGTGGGCAAAATAAAGATTTTAGATCTTTAAATTGGATAAAGTTATTTATCTTCAGAGGAGAATCACTGAGAGAGAGAGAAAGAGAGAGACTACTTGAACAAAAGCACACATTATGAATTAGCACGTATTTAAGATATTATGTATTTCAGTAACCGGTCATGATGGTGACCCTTAGGATAATACCAACCCTTAAGTTGGTTTCGAAACATTAAAGTTTTTCAGTTCAATCCGTCACTCCCGGCACAATGCGTCGCGATTATCACCCCGAAGCTTATCACAATTTTACCGTTCGCACAAAGCACAATTTTTAGCTATTTGGGTACAGCGCACCCCAAGCAGAGGGATTGCACACATATACAATGTCGGTTCACTGTTACCACGCGTTTTTGGTAGTTAACGTCCCATAAACCATCCCTTGTCAGAACTTTCTTGACGAAACTAAGCCTTCAGGGCAAAAATACACGGTACGACACGTGCGACGAAAAGCGGATGGAGTGAGGATACATTGACAAAGATTCCTGTTTCTACTCGGACTTCTTACCTAGCAAGGTAAGAAAGCTGGTCGAGGAATGCTCGTCAGACAGAGTCCGAATCTTAATCGTAACCTCGGATGAAGGTAGGATGGAAGGCTTGTTTGGCTGACTCTTGTGGGAACGTTATGGCTAACTGAAGTCCATAATGCAAAATGATGATGCTGTTAAGATGCAGATTAAACAAATTTCTTGATGCACGTACATCCGGTCACTGTTGCTATGTCGTTTTATTTTTCGTGACTTAGAATAAAATATTAAT
>JAAAKG020135945.1:0-13367 GCA_010014905.2 Druon quercuslanigerum | reverse complement strand
GTGAGACTCCGGATTCTATAACCACGCATAAAATTTGCCTAGCCGCTTCAGGCCGCTCGAGTTGGCCCCTGATGACTATCCGCCCCTTCCCCTCCACCTATCCCTCTCCTCTAGCTACCCCTCCCCTTCCCCTCTCTCCATCTCCCTCTGCCCTCCATTTCCATCCTCTTCTAAAAGTCCCTCTCCTCCTACCTCTCCATCCGTTGCTCTCTCTACATTACCCCTATCATAAAAACCCCTCCTCTACTCTCATAAGCTTATACACCCTACACATCCACCACTCATCTACCAATTTCCACTTGTCCAATTTCTTTACCCTCTTAACCCTCTCTCAGAACTTGATTCCTATACCTTTACATGAACTCTTATAAATCTCTCACCAATCCACCATATACATCTTCCTTTCTTCTTTACAAACTACTTTCCTCTCATTCCTTAACTCCTCTCTTATCCTTATAACCATCCTCTTTCCCTATCATAATGTCTCTTTACTCCCCATCTAAACCCTTACATCTACTCTTGTTATAAATTAATTTAATATTAAGAATCTGCCCCCCTCCCTCACCATACCTTCTATTTTTCTTTAGCCATCATATCCTTTCAATATTCTACCATATGATCCTCTCCCCTCTTTTGCTACACATTCCTTTCCTTTTAGTCCTTAGCTCTTCCCCCATTCTGATAGGCACCCCTTCCCCTCTCATGATGCCCTCTTAACCCTCTCTCTAAACCCCATATCGTGGCAATATAGCCCCTCGCTCCTAACTCTCTTCACTTCTCCTCTACGCTTATATTCACTTTTCTCATTTAATAATTTCAACTTTCCTCCATTCACTAACCCTCTTAATCTTTTCCTAAAACCTTCACCATTAATAATATTACCCTCCTCTCACTATTTAACATATTTTCCTTCAATAATTATCGCTTCTCTCCACTGAAACATATGACTTCCTCCTCTTGTCTCACTCAGTAACCCTTCGCCATCCACATAAATTACCTGTTCTCCTCTAACCAAGGTCTTTTGCTCCTCTTTCACAACCCTTATCCTCCCACATGTCATCTACTTATTCCCGCTTATTTCCTTCAAAATATACCTATGTAATGCATCTTCTTCTTTCTGCATATCTTTCTTCATTATTACCCTCCTCCTCTCTTCTAATTATGATTGTTCACTCTACAGCTCCCGAAAGTCCCTCCAATCGCCTTCTCAACACTTTTACACACTTTTACATCATTTCTCAATAACTGTTGGCATCTCTTCTTTACCTTCCTCACCCTTCTCCATTCCCCTTTTTCTGATTTTTAATAAATAGATTGTAAACTATAGCAATTTAAGTGAAATTATTATGCTGGGATCATTGGTTGGCACTAGAGGGATTATTGAATAAAGGCGAGGATTGGCACATTTTGTCACGATCAGAAGTGAGTTAGGTACTTTACATCACGACGTAGCGCGCCACTTAACCACTTTCTATGGGACGGTTTATTATTCTTGTAAGAGGCCTTAAATCTTCCCTGGTATAGGCTGAGAGGGATGCGGGGCAATACATTATGTCTACCTAAAGCTGTTATGGAGGCACCTCGTGCAGGCACGTTAAGTTATTAGAGAATCAATTACTCGTTGCTATTGTTTATGACGGCCCAAGGGCCTGGCGTGTTTCTCTCCCTCTTTCTCTTTTTCACGTCTTCAACCAGCAACAGTTAAACCCCACCCCATTCTACTCACGCGCGGGTTGACCCAGGGCCACTCTCTTATTCTCCGTATTAACCTACCACTTCATCTCCCACTATCTCCAAGAGTTAATTGCCATTTTTCTTAAAATGATATTACATTTAGCAAGCAAGTCCTCCGCTGAAAATAAATAAAAAGCTCGTCCCGATATTTTAACGATTGATCTATATAACCATTGAAATTTAACCTTGGACGTTTTACCTTTGACTTTTGATTCCTAACTCTTGACCTCTCTTATTTAGGGCCGTTTAAAAACTGCTGCACAGTATCTTCAACACTTTTTCTACCCCTACCCTTCTTCGTCACATATCATTACGCAAAGCTTGAAGTCCCCAGGGTGACGTATATTATGTTTCATTTAAAAGATTCAGATTTTAAGTCGAAATACTTTGTATTTTTATCAAAATAGTTGAATTCTATATAAAAAAAATATTCATTTTTTTCCAAAAGATGAATTTTCAACGAAAAAGTTGAGTTGCCAACACAAAAAGTGATATGTTTTAAAAAACAGTTAAATTTTAAACCCGAACAGATAAATTTTCAAGGTATGTTAAACTGACGTAACCACATGTACGAATCGAGCTAAAACCTATTTCATAATTAAAGGCTCATTTAAGGCTAATTTAATGCCCTATTGCCAAATTTAATGCTCCACTATTTAAAAAAAAACCGGGGTCACGCTAGCTTAACGTTAAGCTGACGGAACCCTACGTGAAATAAACGATGAATCGAGTTCTAACCTATCACACAATTAACGGCTCATTTAAGGCTCTCAAAAACTACAAAAACGTTTTTTCTGAAAGCCACCCGTAACACTCAAAAACCACCCTGAATACAAATTATGGACAAATTTCAAATCTGTTCATATCATAATTAAGGGCTTACGTAAGGCTCCTCTAATGCCCTATCGCCAATTTTAATGCTCTTTATTTAAACAATAAAACCGGTGTTCATGCTAGCTTAACGTTAAGCTGACGGAACCCCATGTGAAATAAACGTTTAATCGAGTTGTACCCTATCAGATAATTAAGGGCTCATTAAAGACTCTTCAAAACCACAAAAACATTTTTTCTAAAATTCGCCCCTAACACTCAAAAACCACCCTGAATACAAATTATTGACAATTTTAAAATTTTTCCATATCATAATCAAGGGCTCATTTATAACGTTAAGCGAGCATGACCATCGGTTTTTTTGTTTAAATAAAGAGCACTAAATTTGGCAATAGGGCATTAAAGGAGCCTTAAATGAGCCCTTAATTATGATATGGACAGATTTACAACTTGTCCATAATTTGTATTCAGGGCGGTTTTTGAGTGTTAGGGGTGGCTTTCAGAAAAAATGTTTTTGTGGTTTTAGAGAGCCTTAAATGAGACCTTAATGCTCTCTGAAAGCGTTTCTAACCCCGCCTGCCTCATATTGCATTATCCCTTTGCTATTTCTCATGTTGACAAATTCTTTACTTTTAATTCCCTTCATAGCTTTATAAAGTAGTTTCTTGCTTCCTTCAAAGTCGTTTTGTATTTTCTTTTCTTCTTCTGCTCTAGTTTTACCCTTCCTTTCCTTAATTAGTCGTGTGAGTATCCTATTTTCGTATCTGTAGTCATTTTTACGTCTATTTCTTTCCTCATCGCTAAGACCTATTAATTATGATATGGACAGATTTACAATTTGTTCATAATTTGTATTCGAGGTGGTTTTTGAGTGTTAGGGGTGGTTTTCAGAAAAAATGTTTTTAGTGGGTTTTGAGAGCCTTAAATGAGCCCTTAATTATGTGATTGGCTAGAACTCGGTTGAACGTTTTTTTTTCATGGGGTTCCGTCAGCTTAACGTTAAGTTAGCGTAACCCCCAGTTTTCTTTAAATAGTGGAGCAATAAATTTGGTAGTAGGGCATTAAATGAGCCTTAAATGAGCCCTTATTTATGTGATAGGTTAGAACTCGATTCATCGTTCATTTCACGTAGGGTTCCGTCAGCTTAACGTACCTGAATTTTTACCCACAGAATTATGTGTAAACACTTAACATCTTCGGTAAACGTTAACATATACTAAAAATGATTCACAAAGATTTAAAAAACTCTCTTAAAAAAATGTTTTGACAAATTTGATATAGATCCATATGGAAAAATGTTTGGAAAATATATTGCAGAGGAAAACTTAGTTACAAAAATCTTTCGAAAAAGCAATATCGTTCATTTAAAAAGATTATGAAAGAACTGGAAACAATTAAAAACAAGAAGAAAGACTGAAATAATTGAAAGGCAAGTTTTTACCATTATAAAATTTGTATTGTTTTTTGTTTCTTATTGAGTATGCAGTGCATACATATTTTCATAAACATGTCATAAATAGCTGTATTTATGTTTATATATATATATATATACGCTGAAAAATAGCCAAACTTTGAATTTTTGTATGAAAATTGTTTGATTCATTAAATCTTTTTTTAAATTTGCATAATATAGTAGCAAAGAATTATTAAAAAAACATTGTTTCTTCATTTGGTAAAAAATTGAGCCTATTTGCTGGAAGAGAGCCAAACTTTGAACTTGCTAAATAAATGGTTTAAATAAATTATAACTCTAGAGAATTTGTCAAGAATCATAGAAAAAATTCATCGAAAAGATATTCTTGCTTAATTCTGTAAGAAAATCGCGCCTATTTGTTTAAAAATAACCAAACTCTGAATCTGTTAATAAAAATGGTTTATATAATTAATAATACTATACAGGAGCAGCGAAACGTGTATAGAGTACTCCATACATGAGAAGAATCTATGTATAAGCATGTATATTAAGTAACAATATATTTTCTCAAAAGACATAACGAAGTGCAGTTATCGCAATATTATGAATAATGAACGATTTTTCCTTCGAAAAGACATTTTATCCGTAAAATTTCCAGGATTTTATTTCACCCCCCCCCCCCTCCTTCCACGGTTATCAGCATTCCATATATGGGGCGAAACTGTTCCGCCGCCCTGACATTTGATAATTTGCCAAGCATCATAGAAACAATTCCTCGGAAAAATATGCTTAGTTAATTCTGTACAAAAATTGAGCATCTTTGTTAAGAAATAGCCAAAATCGAAATTTTTAAATAAAAATAGTTTAAATAATTAATATACTTCTCAATCTTCACTCAAATAGTAAATTTTTTAAGTGGTGTGCTGTCTGTATTTAGCTTTATAGTAAAATGAAATAATTAATTTTCATTTTTTAAGCATTTTAAATGTTGTTATTTACATTTATATTTTCTATGTGTATTTGTCACTTTCTCCGATAACCTCTCCCCCTCTTCATCACAAATCGTCACGAAACACATTTTCCCTATGTCACAGTGACGTAATTTTTGAACGAATCCTCTGAGGTAAAACCCCAAACATTTTTCGTACAAACCTTGACCCCTGACCTTCAATCTTTAACTACATCACAATACCCTTAGAGCGGACAGGTGGGAGGCCAATAGAAGGAAAGTGATGAGAATGAGAGAGGGAGGAATGGGGGCAGTTGGAAGAGGGGGTAGGAGAAAGAGGGGAGAGGGCGATGAGAAAATATTTGGAAGGAAATGCGGGTGGAAGGGGAGGGACAAGAATATGTGCTGGGCTGATTAGGTTTGAGGGCGGAAAAGAGCGAAGGAGGATCGAAATGTGAGATCGCTAAAACGGGGTGATGGGTATATCTATAAAACATATTTTTCAAGGAATCTGTATTATCATTAGAAAATAACATAAATTCTTGACGTCTTTTCAGACGTTAATCCATATCCCAATCAAGCCTGAAAAAGCGTTAAGAATGAAAGAAATTTTTAACGTATGTTCAGACGTTAATTCATAGCTCCATCTAGCCTGAAAAAACGTTAAGAATTTCTGTTATTCTCTAATGATCCGTCTAACAGCTTAAGGAAAAAGCACCCGACAGGTAATCGAAAGTTCTGTGATTCGATTTCCAGTTGAGCGAAGTAGAAGAACTTTTTCGGGGGAAAAAAACTAATTTGAAACCCTCTACAAATTTCCATTGAAATTGAAGAAATGGTACCAAAAACAACCTTAGAATTGTTGTTCGTCTAGTTATACATAATAAATATTCCACACAATGGTAAGTATAAAAAAAGTAGAGAGTGGGATTATGTTTGTAACACTCGATATCGTAAGTACCTTGATCAACAGAACATATGCAACGAAATAATTGAAATACGATCCGACTCTAGCAGGAAAAGAACGAGGTAAAAAAATGAAAAACCCTTGAATCAGAATGCGTGTTTTTGAGAGAGAGAGAGAGAGAGGAGCAAACGAAGGAGGAGAGAGAAGAGAGGAAAGGTGGTCGATATTGCATTAATGTTTCATAATTCCTGAGTACAACGAAACTTGATCAATGGTTGGTTAGCACAGAGAGTTGGAATTACACATCCAGATATTTGGCGTGCATGTAACATGTAAGCTCGTGTGCGCCTGTAGTTCATAAATACGTGGCTATTTCGCAGTAAATCTTGGTAGCCACCGACCAGCTGAAGGTGGTCTCACTCTGTCCCACTCGCCTTCCTTTCTGGTTTACGGCGCTCTTCGTTGTTAATTACCGTGTTTTAACACCTAGCCCCATGCCCCACGCCACGGCGTCTCCTGCGGGCCTCTTTTTTTAGCCACCTTCGTAGGGGCATCTTCGCAAGGGGCTAAACGGATGCTTATTTACATGCAGATGGTAGCCCCCTTCCTAACTGTTACTTAGCGAGTTTTGAAATAGAATATTAGCGGTTTTAACTGATTTATAGTGGCGGGAAGGGGGGAAAACCTCATTCTCATTTTAAAATCTTCGTTATTCACTATGTTAATGAAATAAACGTAGAACCTTAATGCAAGTTGTTTCGGAAAACAAAACCTGATAATAACAACATAACAACAGTAAAAATATGAAAATAATATAACAATAACATAATAATAATAATAATATAACAATAATGCTCTCAGAAAGCGTCCAAAGGTGACTGTTGTCACCTTCAACTCTCCATACTACACCATGCTCCTAATTTTGTTCCTACAACATCATCGCAAAAGATTTCAAATATCGTATTATATTGACTTATGAAATTCTCACCTCAACTGTCACTTGATTTAATCCGTGGCTAAGATGAAAAATAGGGTTCACCCGAGAAAAAGTATAAGAAAATAATAATATAACAATACTTTGTGAAGCTTTTCGCCTGGGGTGATTGCTAGAGTGATTGATCAGCGCCGTGTGCCCAAGCGGTGTTGCGGAACAGACATAACTCTCCACCCCTGTATGCGGAGCAATGTCGCCCAAATGCAGCTTGTTGATGATATATTTCATATTATAAAATCATTGTTTAAAAGAAATAATGAATATATATAGAAATTTATTATACAAGTGTTCGGTTCTATTAAATTTATACAGAGCAATAAATGCTAATCCGGACGCAGTTAACCCGAAGAATTTAAAATTGTCTAGTCTGGAATCAAAAACCGGTGCAAAGAAAAACTAACTTTTTTCGAAGAAAAATTTTCAGTTCATCAAACTAACACTTTGAAAGTATGAAAAATGAACAATATTTTTTATTTCCTCGGTTTTCCACTTAAATGTGAACTGAGTTAATAGAACCCAATATGAAGATCTAAATATTTTGGTTGAAAGTTTCTTTTCGTTTGACATGTCTATGATTACATTTTTAGTTAAAAATGAATGTTTCTTTTTTGTTAAAAATGGTATTAACTGGCTCAAGAATTTAATTATTTTGCTGAAAATGCAACTGTTTTGTCAATAACTACGGTTAAAAGTGAACTTTTTTAATCTAGTCGCCACTAACACGTCTGTATGCACTAATAAGTTCCCGAAATTACTCTTTTTTAAAAGGTCAAATGGACCCTGATAACGAGTATCTCGGGTAGGTTTTCGAAATATGGTTTAATTTTTGTTTAAACCATTTGTAAAAATAATTTAATTATTTTTTCACAAAAAAATTGATAATATCATTTTTAAATGAGCAAAAATAAAACTTTTTTGCTTCTCGCACTTTTTTCGTACGACGAACCACTTGCAATATACAGCGTTATAAACAAATTATTTTTTAAAACAAAATTGCCATATTTGCACAGTGTTACCTGAGGGGCTGATAGCAAAAGAGGACTCAAAAAGAAGTCGGAGCAAAAGTGGGTTTACTTTTTCTCAGAGGAAAAACGGATTAGGTCACGCGCTACGAGCAAAAAGGAGTTAAAAATTTTAATAATTTTTGCTCGTAGAGCATGGTTTAATTCGTTTTTCCTCCAAAAAAAATTAACCCATTTTTGCCCACACTCATACTTCCATTCGGTTCAACTGTAACTGCACTTGTGATTCGTTTATGACTACGATTATGTTTTTTTTCGATCGCGCCTGGATGATCGAGAATGAATAAAATTAAGGGAGTTATCTCCATAATGGCTCACATGACATTTTTGTTTTCTTCTCTTGATTTTTTTAACCTCGTACGTTATTTTGCTAAAAACCTTCATTTTTATGTGTTTTTTTGAATTTCGTAATTGCAATAACTCTGGTAATTTTTGGTTTTGCGAAAAAAATCATTAGGATAAATTGTTTAAATTTTGTAATTCTACGAATATCTGTACAGAGATTTTTTGAATCTTGAAAAAAGTGGTCTCAAAAATATTCAAATTGTGATCACCTTTTGAATTTTTATCCAATATGGCTGGCTAATGAACTTGAGCTTTAGTTTAGGACACTAAAAGAGTGTACTGAAGATCAATCTAATAGATTAGTTTTTTCAAAAGTATCGTGCTCACAGACAGACGTACGTACAGACAGGCAGGCACATTCGTAAAAACCTGTTTTTCGGATTCAGGTGGTCTCGAAACGTGGATAGTTGACAAAAACTGGGAGGAGGGTCAAATTTCACACAAATCTAATACCTTCTCTGATGAGAATGTAAAAATTGGATAACTATTTAATATATAAAATCATATACAAACAAACAATATACAAACAAATTCTAAAAATATCAGACAATATGTGTATTGCAGGTGAAGGTTTTGTCAATACTGATACAAAGTTTCCAAATTTTCAGGTGATTAGCGATTATTTCCTGGCGAATGAAAGGTGAAAAAGTACCATAATCATCTGATCAAATCCGAATACTCATCTTTGAATGGCTCTGAGTCACTGAAATTAAATTATGAAAATTATGAAAAACATATATGGTTTCTTTAATTCTTTCTGTATACAATGGTGAACTTTAGAGAAAAAATAATTACTTTTCAATAAGTTGTTAACAAAAACGTAGAAAGGTGTCATCTTCGAACCTAAGGAACGTACAGAGATATTTCTTGAAGCAGATTACAAATTTTTTGCTTCTGACAGTGTTGTACGTATTTTCAATGAGAAAAAAGTTTCACTTGAATGTTTCAAAATTATTTTTGTTTTGGAAAAATATAAAAGACTTTACGATAATCGAGGCAACTGTATTCCTTTTTTTGCAGCAGGGCTTAGGGACTGTCTAAACAGCCTGAATACGAGAAGTAGCGCCAGCAAAGTGTCCTGCTCAGAGTGCGGTTGCCTTGATTATGGTGAAGTCTTTTGTATTTTGCCAAGAAGGAAATAATTCTTTAAACATTCAAGTGCAACTTTTTGCTCATTGAAAATACGTACAACACTGCCAGAAGCCAAAAATGTGTAATTTGCTTCAAGAATCACATTTGCACGTTTCTTAGTTTCGAAGATGACACCTCCCTAAGTTTTTGTTAAAAACTTATTAATAAATAATTTTTTTACTCTAAATTTCACCATTGTGCACAGAAAGGATTAAAGAAACCATATATTATTTAAATAATTTTTATAATTTATTTTCAGTGACTTAGAGCCATTCAAAGTTGAGTATTCGGAAATGATCATATGATTTCACTTTTCATTCACGAGGAAGTAATCGCTAATTTTTAAAATTTGTTTCTGCTGAGATTTTCATGAAAACCTGTACAAAAATCGAGGTGCCTATATTTATTTTGGACAGATAGTAGTAATAAATTTTCAATACGATGGCATCCACAATTACAAGAAAAAAGACAATTCTTCTACTTATTGGCATTCAAGTTGAACATCGGTTTAACATTATTGTTAAAAAATTAGCCCTGTATCAGGATCAGAAAAACATTTTTTGTGTTGTTACAAAATTGTAGATTTTAAGAAAAAAATGTAAGTAAAGTATCAAGTATATGTTTTTAGTTCTTGTTTTCTTCAGCAGTGAGGATATAAAATTTGATTAGAACGACATGAAAATAGTGCAATTGTATAGACTTTTCCTATTACAAATTGTTTGATACAATAATTTTACTCTTCATCGTCACTACCACCACTGGCAAAATCATAGACCTTAGGACTGTTGATAAATGAATTAATAATTATTACTAATCATTTGAACAATTACTAATGACATTTTCTCGGGATATCATCATTTTGCCGTATTTTCAAATTACGAAATGCGAAAAATTGCATCAAAAAAATTGCTGAAACAGACACCGAAAAAATCATCATTTTCAAATTTACGCTAAAAGATATTTAATATTATGTATAATATTTCATATTTTCGGTGGTTTTATTTTCTTTTGGAAATTTAAATTTTTTCGACAAATTTCTGCTTTGGAAATTAATATTTTCGTTATTTTTCATTCCGTTCTCTCGAAACCTAACAACATTTTTCAATCAAACGTTTTAGATGTGGGCGTGGGCAAAAACAAATAACTCAATTTTGCTTTGACTTTTTTTAGTGCTTTTTGAATATCAGCCCTTATTGTTTTTACACGTTAATAGTTTTTAAAAATGGTTCTTAACAATAATCAATGTTGATTTTCATTTAAATGTCCCTCTAATGTTATAAAATAGTTATTGACATTTGATTACGTTATGAGAACCATAAGTTAGTATGTCAAAAAATAGCCTAGCAGTGCATTTGTTAATTAAGTTTATTGAAATAAGCATCAATTTTTATAACATGACTAAATATGATAACTGCGCATCATTGCTGAGAAATTTTAGATCCATTCTGTAGGAAAACCTTTATTTAGAGCATCATAAATACCTGATGTGAATAACTGTTTGTAAAAATTTGCTTAGAAAATACAAAATTATTTAATAACTTATTAATTCAATATAAAAACTTTGCATGCAATATTTTTATGTACAAAGATTAGGCTAGAGATGTTGCATATTAAAATTTATTTAATTTTGTTTGAAATTTTTTAATGTTAATAGCTAAGAGCATTAAATGATGAACCGATTTCTTATAAATTAATCAATAATTATTACTGATTATAAAATATATATAATATTAATTTTCCAATTCAATTTTTGAGGCATCAATTTAGCATTGATGTATCTCGGGAGAATATAGTTGTTTTTTATAACTTACAAATTCGATTTGTGAAAACCCTTTTTATTCTCCTACACCGTTAAAATTCCATGTAAGCAAAATTGGGTTAATTTTTTCTTGGAGGAAAAACGAATTAAGCCATGCGCTACCAGCAAAAATAAGTTAAATTTTTAACTCGTTTTTGCTCGTAGCCCGCGACCTAATCCGTTTTTCCGCTAAGGAAACGTAAACCACTTTTGCTCAGACTTCTTTTTTAGTCCACGTTTGCTATCAGCCTCTCACCTCAGAATCTTTTGCTCTCAAAAATATAAAAATCTGACATTGTCGTATCAAGGATAGATCTCTTAAAAGGAAAAAGAAATCTTCCGATCGAATTAAAACTTCCCTTCTTAATTGGTTGTTATAAAGTTTCTATTTTTGAGAGGAAACCGTTTAAACTCTTCATTTATTAATAAAACGTCAAAATCAACCAGTGTCATAATATTGCTTCAAATTGTTGCGAATGCTTCATCTAGCATTATTAACATCATTTGTGGTTCATAATTACTTTGGCTAAATTGCTTATAACAATTGATATAAATAAAGACCCTCGATAACCAGAATTGCCTTTTTTTTTTTTATTAATCTTTGACACATGATTAAACTTTTCACTCTCGTGATATTTTCTCGTACGACCAGCCACTATTTATTTATGGCTTTATAAACAATGTATTTTTTATAAATATGCGCTCCCCTGAAAGCCACAATTTTCATGTTATCAGTGATTACCTTTTTTTATATCCTTAATTTTACCATAAACAATATAAATCTCTTGGGTAGCATTTTTGATACCTATACCTTATTGTTTATAACTATTTTTATTAAAAAAACGCCTAACTAAGAAAATCGATTCTTTCTTAATTTTATTATTAATCAATGGGAAAAAATAAAACTTTACTCTCATGATATTTTTTCGTACGACCAGCCATTATTTATTTATGGCCTTATAAGAAATTTATTTTTTATAAACATACTCTACCCTAAAAGTTACAATTTTCAAGTAATTAGCGATTATCTTTTTTATATCCTTAATTAATAAATAAATAATGGCTCGCCGTACGAGAAAATATCACGAGAGTGAAAAGTTTTTTTTGCCATAGATTAATAAAAAAATTAAGAAAAAATCCATTTTCTGACTGGAGCGTTTTTGGGAATAACAATAGTTATAAACAATAAGGGTCAGATATCGAAAATGCTACCTAAGATAATTACATTCTTCATGGTAAAATTACGAATATAAAAAAGGTAATCACTAATAACTTGAAAATTGTGGCTTTCAGGCGAGCGCATATTTATAAAAAATACAATGTTTATAAGGCCATAAATAAATAGTGGCTGGCCATAAGAGAAAATATCACGAGAGTGAAAAGTTTAATCATGTGTCAAGGATTAATAAAAAAAATTTAAGTCAATTCTGGATATTGAGAGTCATTATTTATATCAATTACTATGAATAATTTAACAAAAGAAATTATAAACAACAAATTATGTTAATAATGCTCAATAAGTTTTCGCAACAATTTGAAGCAATATAATGAGACCGGTTGATCTGGACGATTTTTTATTAATAAATAAAGAGTCTAAACGGTTTCCTCTTAAAAATAGCAACTTTTTAATAACAATTTAAGGAAAGAAGTTTTTATTCTGTCGGAAGATTTCTTTTTCCTTTCAAAAGATCTATCCTCGATATAGACAGTGTACGAGTTTTACATTTTTCTGACCAATAGATTCTGAGGTTACTCTGTGCAACTATGACAATTTTTTTTAAAACTCATTTGTTCATCACGATTTAAATTACAAACGGTGTCGTCATACGAAAAAGTGCAAGAAGCAACAAAGTTTTATTTTTGCTCAGCCATGTTGAAAATGATTGTATCAATTTTTTTTTAAATAATTAAATTGTTTTAAAAAATCGTTTTAACAAAAATTGACCCATATTTCAAAAACCTACCCAAGCTATTCGTAATACAGAAGTGTTTGTGTCTACTGGATTATTTCTTGAATATTTACATTTTCGCTTTGAAAATTTAACTATTTTGTAGAAAATTCTTATTTTTGTTCCAAGAGTTCAAGAGTTTGGTAAAAAATTCAACTATTTAATCGAAAATTAAACCACTTTGTTAAAAATTCATTTTTACTTGATCATTTTAGTTAAAAATTCATTTGTTTTGGTTGAAAATTTAACTAATAGGTTGAAAATGATTGTTTTTTGTTGAAAATTCATATTTT
>JAAAKG020135944.1:0-13367 GCA_010014905.2 Druon quercuslanigerum | reverse complement strand
TGATATATACCGGGACAGCCCCGTGCAAACTATTCTAAAAAATATAAAAATCTAACTCTAAACCAAAAATGCCATCGTCACGTTGGACTGTAATCATCTTAAGCCTGTGACAACATTTTTTTATAATAATAATAATAATAATAATAATAATAATAATAATAATAATAATAATAATACACATTCCTAAGTAAACTGATTTTTTTTGCATGAAGCAATGTGTTTTGCTTTCCACAACTGAATAAATAAATCTCAACTAATCGAATTATTAATTTTTTTCTAATCTATGGTGGATCCATTTTATTGTTACTCAAGGTGGTGCTTATTCAGCTAATAATACAAATTTTGCTGAAGAATTGCAATTTTCTATGTAAAACAAGAAACATATACAATCGAAAAAATTTAAAAATTGAGTCGGGTTTTGAACAATGTTGCACACTCCTACTTGTCACTCATATTTATTGAGATATTTAAAAAAATTGAAAATAACTGTCCAAATGCTCTAATTATAGGGTCCAAAAAAACCTCCATGAGTGAAAAAATGGGATTTTCACATTTTTGGCACTAATTATGAGTTTTTTTTACTTTTTAATTTAAATTGTTTCTATTACATAAAATACTAATTTTTAATGATAATTAGATGTTTATGTGCATTTTTCATAATATAGGCTTTTAAGCTTAACATCTCAGAAAAAAAAATTCTAGCGCAATAAAAAAATAGTCGTATGAAAGCTAAAAGTGTTCTGCGTAAATGATCTTAAAGAAGTTTATGAATACATATTTTTGTGCTTTGCAGACTGAAAAATGTAAAAAAAAAATGATTTTCGCATACATTTAAGAACAGTCAAGTTTAGAGCATTATTTCTTATACAAGGGGCAATGGGAAAAATTTGGAAAAATTCATGAGTATGAGGAAAACTGCTGTGAACACATAACGGACACGTAACGGATAAGCTCTGTAATTATTTTCAATCACCCGGAAGGATGTAATAGTCTTATTTTTTGTGAAACTCGCGACATTTTTAGAATTTTTTTTTGTTGGAAAACAAGTGCGAGAAAGCAGCCCGAACCTTTACTTTGTTTACTGCTGACGTGGCACGTCCACGGCAGCAAAAAAAGGGTACGGGCTGCTTTCTCGCACTTGTTTTCCAATAAAAAAAAAGTTAAAAATATCGCGAGTTTCACAAAAAATAAGACTATCACATCCTTCCGAGTGATTGAAAATAACTGCAGAGCCTATCCTGAAGTTTATATAGTTATACATTTTTGTACTTTTAAGGAAAAATTTTTATTATTTCTCAAATTTCTCAAATGCAATGTGTTCACGGCAGTTTTCCTCATACTGATAAATTTTTTCAAAATTTTTCCATTCTCCCTTGTATCATAAATAATACTCTAAATTCAACTGTTCTTAAATGTACCCAAAAATCCTTTCTTGTTTTTACATTTTTCAGTCTGCCAAGCACAAAATTTTTTTACATAAACGTCTTGAAGCTCATTTACGTAGAACACTTTTAGCTTTATATGACTATTTTTTTATTGAGCTAGAATTTTTTTCGGCTAAGTTGTTAAGCCTATCATTTTCTCGCCGATAGTAGGTGGTCCAAGGGGATAAGAGAGTGACGCCGCACTATTTGGTAAACGTAAATTTTTTTGCAACAATAAAATATCTCGACGTAGTATGGGCTGATTTGGATACAATTTGATGGAGATTGATGCATGATATTTGTAGAATTCAGGAAAAATAAATATCAGTATTGGAAGTAATTTTCCTGTTTGGGAAAATTGGTTAAAACTAAAAAACTTTATGGCAATACTTATTTTCATGTTCAAAATTTTTTAAACTGTTGTTTTTTACATAATATAGTGAAAAAAATTAAATATTTCAATATATGAAATAATGAAAAGACATAGAATTATGAAAAATCAAGTTTTCCCGGTTGGAAAATTCATTGAAAACACTGAAAGTCCCAATAATCCAGGTGCTGGAGGGGAATTGATCATACATTGAGATTTACCCTTAACAGCTTTGTGTTACTTTATGGTTTTCGGCGCACTGAATTTATTTCTCATGGTTACTAGACCCAAATATGGACCCATTATGAGTTATGGCCCAATTTTGCTTAAAATTGGTGCGTTTTCCGGATTTTTAGAGAAAGTAATCTATCGTGAACTCTTATCAAGTGTCATTTCCAAGAAAATACATTTCCACGCTTATTATGACATTATAAAACCAAAAAAGCAAAAATACAAACAATAAATATTTTTAGGACGAAAATTTAACAGAAATTATTCATACGGCCCTGATTTTTTAGGGTGCGGTGAGTCCCGAGATTGTACGAAGGAGACTAAGGGTACCCTTGAAGAGCGGGACTGCAGTGTATTCTTTTAAGGAATTTTGTTTTAGAATAGAGCTAGAAAGTCACAGTTTTTGCAAAAAGTTTGAGCTTTTTGTCGAGTTATCAATGAAATTAAATTAATACTTAATTAATGTTAACAAACATAAATATCTACACAACTTAATATCATTTTTAATAAAATTCTCGCTAAAAAATTCCAGAAATTGCCATTTTTTTAATTTACAACTTGTTGTCCACTACTCACTTCGATTGAGTTAATATCTAATTCAATTAATTAAAAATATTGTTTAAAAAAATTACAAATGACAAATAAAATGTTATTTTATGACCTAGTTGTATCACTTTCTTCCAATAATTCCATTCTTTGTTTTTGTTTCTTGTGAAAGATAGCTGTTATGCTTAAATTAATTTTTTTACACATTGAAGAAAAGCAAAAATAATTCACTTAGAAAAATTAATAAAAGGTTAAATAAAAACTAATATATTAGATAAAAGCAGCTTCGTAGCTTCAATATAAGAAAGATAGATGTAAACAACAGGTAATTGTTTAAATAAGCTTGTTTGTTAACTTACAATAATTATTACCATCACTTGCTACTTTACTAATTAAAAAGTGTGGTTAACAATGCTAATTGGTTTAAATAATTAGTTTAGATAAATTAAATTAATTATTAAAATAGTTAAAATAGACAAATAGTTAAAAATTCCTGAAAAACCCGTAACTTTACAGCATTATTTAAATTTTATATTGTTAAGATCATTAAAAAAAATGTTTAAACGAGTAATTTTTTTTACATTAATTATTTATATCACTGTTATTGGAAATTACACAAAAATGGAAAATTGTTAAAAAAGCTGCAATTTTTTAGCATTATTCTAAGAGAATGCTGATAAAATTATTTTTTCTCAAAAAATGTAAAAAAATATCGTATTTTTTGTGTGAAATGTAATAGTTAGTCACTGTTTTGAGTAGGAAATTAAAATAACATTATGTGGTTGCTTAAACAATGAGATATTGTACTTTTTGTTCAATAATTACATAATTTTGATACATACCTTCTATTGTTTAACAAATTTCTTTTTGTTTGAACAATTTTTATCTGCTTTGGCAATTTTCTTCTAAAAATTTCAATAAGTTAATAATAATATGGAATGTAATTAATACTAAATAATACTAGTTAATAGATAGTAATATTAATTACAATCACGACTCACAAATTTCTTAATACTCAGGTAAAATTCGCATTAACGAATTTACTGTAACTTTCAGTTACCGTACGTCACGACTGTCAGCGTGCGCACAAAATTTCTTCGAGAGAAGGGAACGCCGTGGCGGTCGAAACGCCCCTCCACCTTCCTCTACAGCTCCGCGCCAATCGCTGGCCGGCAGCCTCTCGCCGAGCGACCTTAAAAGACAGTGCGTTCGACATAAAGGACGCACTCAGGCCCCTGTGTCATCGCCTCCTAGACAACAGGACTTCTCAGCCTTAAGGAAAAGAGAAGCTTCTTCTCATTACCAGCCACCAGCAGAGGCTTCCTCCGCATGGGGAAGCAAAGGACACCTGAGAGAACGAGCAAGAATCTCACGGACTTCCAAAGCCTAATGGACCTAATGGCCTAATGGCTTGTCGTAACATTGAATAAGAAATTAATTAACTGTAAAGATAATATGTCAAATCTGCAAGTTTTCTATGAGGTATTAAATGGCTATTAGACCCAATGTTTCTACTCTTGTTTTGGATTATTGGAATGCCAATGGCATTTATGGTAACCAAAGTGAACTTAAACAATTCATTTCGGATCAGAAAATAGATATCATGTTGCTGAATGAAACTAAATCAACTGCAAAGAAAAATTTTAAAATGGCTGGATTTGCTTGTGTTAGAAAAGATGTGAATTCGGGGGGAACTGGAGGAGGTGGAATGATATTAATTAGAAATTAAATTAAATTTTACGAAGTACCGGTTCAGACTAGAACTTTGGAAGCCGTATGTATTAAACTTGAAGATAACACTGTCATTGTATCGGTATACAAAGCTCCACAATACAAGCTTGAAACTGAACTATTTTTGATTATGCACTCAAACATCTTCTTAACATTGTTTATCCTGACACATAAACTTTATACCCATACAACGATGCGCTTCCAAGCACTGCGGATATAGGACTTGCTAAAAATATCAGTTGGAACCTGATGGTAGACGTTTTGGATGAATTAAACTCAGACCATCTCCCGGTCCTGATTTTACTATCAAATATAAATTATATAGAATCTGAACATTAAAGTTTTCCAAATTATAAGAAAGCTAACTGGGGTAACTTTCAGCAATATATAAATAAAAATTTAATACTTAGTAGAAGCAATGCTTCTAAAGTCGAAATATATCGTGCTGTGGGCGATCTCGTCGGTCTCATTCATTCTGGTATGACCAAATCAATACCTCATCATAAAAATAAACTTAATCAACAATATTTGCCTGATGGAGTTAAGGAATTAATCAAATTGAGGCTTGATTTAAGAAAAGTTCACCAAAGAACCAAGAGTGAAGTAATCAAGAAAATTAAGAATAAACTGTCAAATACTATTGATAAGAAATTTGGTAAATTTAATAACGATAATTGGTTAAGAAAATTAGAAAATCCAGAGGTTAAAAATAATTCTCTATGGAAAATAGCCAAATGTGTTACAAGAAGAAACTCAAATGCGATTCCAGTTCTTAATGGAGTTAATGGTTTAGCATTTAGTAACGAAGATAGGTTGAAGCAATTAGCTGAAAAGTTTGAAAAAGTTCACCACCTAACCGAAAACATGGGGGATGATGAGACTGATGGGATCGTTTACAGAGCCTTCGATAGAATTAGGGAAAAAACAGTCAATGTCGAAGATGTGACAAAAGTCACGTCTTCTGAGATCAAAAAAGCAGCTCTTAGAACAAACTCTAAAAAAGCACCAGGACTAGATAATATACAAAACATTGTTTTAAAAAACCTACCTAAAAAGGCTTTTGTCCCGCTTATGCAAAAAAGCAGCTCTTAGAACAAACTCTAAAAAAGCACCGGGACTAGATAATATACAAAACATTGTTTTAAAAAACCTACCTATAAAGGCTTTTGTAATGTTGCAGGTTTTACCTGCAAATTACCTTGTGTGTTTTTTTTTATTTTATCTATTTGTAAACAAATCCTCCCCTCTTGGAGGAAATATCCGTTGAAGATGGTTCATTGAGGCTCGAACGAGGGCCAACTTATCTTATTTCTTTTTGATATTTTCTTTATTTTTTCTGAAATGTTTTATATTTATACTTTTGGTAAAACACACTCTCATGGGCTTTTCATAGGGAGAAAAGTAAGAGTCACCCTAATTAATTATTTTGGGGTTTTTATTTTATTTTTTCATGATATTCGCCGAGTTTCGAGTACGAGAGGGGGATGGAGGAGAGAGTGATTCTTCCCTGGAGCAACATTCTTCGTCAAGGATCAGCGCAACGAACGACGAGGGAGTAAGGCGGGTTGAAGTCGCACAGGTGCAGGCACAGCCGTAGGTTGTTCACCGGGGGTGGAATGTGGATGAGATTCCCGCATTTCAAATCCTGTACCTGTGGTGATTCAAATTTCAGCACCGAGAATTTGTCGCAGTACAACCATCACCATCTCTTGGGCATCAGGGTCCCGAAATCTCCCTCCAAACGCCATCACACTGCGACAACTCAGAAGACACATCTCGTCCCCCTGCGCAGAAGGGGAGAGATTTTTTTCGAATCGAAACAAAACATTATTCAATGCAATTACTCTTTTTAGTTGAAAAATAATTTGCTTCGTTAAAAACGATTTTTTTAATACAAACTTATGTTTTGGATAAAAATTTAAGTATATTTTTCGTTCGAATGTTTTTGAAAATTTAAACTGAATTTAAGATTTTTTTTTGAATATATTATGAACATTTTTGGTTGGAAATTGGAAATTAGTTCATTCATACTGTAAATTAATTGTTTAATTAAAAATTTATCTATTTCGTTCTTTTTTCTAAATTTTTTATAGCTATTAAATCCATGCGGCTAAACATTTAAATATTTTATTAAAAAATGTTTTTTTGGTTAAAAACGTATTTCTCTAAAACAAAATTAAACTACTCAATTTTTTGTTTAAAATTGAACTTATTGAGTTAAAACTTATTTTATTTTTTCAAAAATATAAAAGTTCATTTCTTCCATTAAAAGTTGAAATTTTTTTATTAAAAATCCATTTTTTTAGTTGCTTATTAATTTTTGTTGCTAAAAATGTAGCTATTCATTTAAAAAAAATTTATATGCATTTAAACTTTTTGGTTGAAAAATTATGTGTTTTGTTAAGAATTATTATTTTTGGTATTTTTTTTGTTGATTATTAATTTTTGTTGCTAAAAATGTTGCTATTCATTTTAAAAAAATGTATATGCTTTTTGGTTGAAAAATTATGTATTTTGTTAAGAATTATTATTTTTGGTAGAAAATTAATTTATTCAGTTGAAATTTCATTTCTTTGACTGAAATCTTTTTTTATTTAAATTTAATTTTTGTAACTAAAAATTTAACTATTACAATTTTTGTCATAAATTTTGTTGAGAATTTATTTTATTTGGTTAAAAAAGAATTTCTCTAAATTAAAATTAATCTATTCAATTTTTTGGTTGAAAAATTGATCTTTTTTAGTTGCAAATTAATCTATTTGGTTAAATGATGATAATCAATTTGGATAAATTTGCAAACCCAAAAAGGTAAATTTTCAACAAAGAGAAAAATTTTCAATGAAATATAAAATATTATAAAAACTAGTTTTTAACCAAGCAAATCAATTTTCAACCAAAAAGAGTAATTGCATTGAATAATGTTTTGTTTCGATTTGAAAAAATCAACTTTATCTGCATGAAAATTACTTCCAACAAAAAAATCGCTTCTGTTTCTTCTGTACAGTAGTATACACCTACAAAAAAGTTAAAATAATTTTTGGATCATATAAATTTTTTTTAATATTCCGGAAGTCGAACTTGAAAATCTGTTCTCAGAGCTAATAATATTATTTGTTTGAATTTTCCAGGTCGAAAATTGAAATATTGTGTTGCAATTTTTTTCGCGTTCTTTTTATTTTTAATATCCACTATTTTATATTTCATTAAAAATTCTTGTTTTTGTTGAAAATTCCGTTTTTTGGGTTTAAAAATTAATCCAAATTGATTATCATCATTCAAACAAATAGATTAATTTGCAACTGAATAAAATCAATTTTTCAACAAAAAAATTGAATAGTTTACTTTTAATTTAGAGAAATCCTTTTCCAACCAAATAAAATAAATTCTTAACAAAATTGATGATAAGAATTGGAATAGTTAAATTTTTAGTTACAGAAATTAAATTTAAACGAAAAAAGATTTCAGTAAAAGAAATAAAATTTCAACCAAAAAGAATAATTTTTAACAAAATACATAATTTTTCAAGCAAAAACCTTAATTTTCTACCAAAACAGAAAATGTTTGAACAAAATATATGTATTTTTGACTAGGAAACAGAACATTTCACTAAAAAGTAGAATATCTTAATTATCAGTTATGGAAATATGTTAATAAGCAAATAAAATAAATTAAAAAAAAAATTTGCACTAAAAAGATAAAACGCATATAAAATTTGTTTAAAAATGGAATAGATACATTTTTAGCAACAAAAATTATAAGCAATTAAAAAAAATCATTTTTAATTAAATTTGTTCAACTTTTAACGGAAGAAATGAACTTTTTACTAATATGATCCATGTTCAATCAAGAAAATTCATTTGTATTCAGATAATCCAAAATTTTCAATCCAAAAGATAAAATTTTTAGCAAAAAAGATATATTTTTGAAAAAATAAAATAAGTTTTAACTCAATAAGATCAATTTTAAATTTTAATTTTTAATTTTAATTTAGAAAAATGCGTTTTTAATTAACTAAACCCAGTTTTTAATGGAATATTTCAGTGTTCAGCCGTATAGATTTAATAGCTATACAAAAATTTAGACAAAAAACGGAATTCATAAATTTTTAGTTAAAAAATTAATTTACAGTGTAAAGATAATAATATTCCACCAAAAAAGTTCATTAAAAAAAAGGTTGAAATTTTCAAAATCATTTGAACGAAAAACATACTTCAATTTTTATACAAAACATTAGTTTGTAATAAAAAAATAGTTTTTAACCAAGAAAATTAATTTTCAACCAAAAAGAGTAATTTTATTGAATAATGTTTTGTTTCAATTCGAAAAAAATGAACTTTATATACATGAAAATTACTCCCAACAAAAAATCGCTTCTGTTTTTTCTTTAAAGGATTGTACACCTAAAAAAAAGTTAAAATAATTTTTGGATCATAGCAATTTTGTTTAATATTCCGAAAGTCGAACTTGAAAATCTGTTCCCAGAGCTAATAATATTATTTGTTTGAATTTTGCAGGTCGAAAGTTGAAATATTTTGTTGGAATTTTTTTCGTGTTCTTTTTTTTTAATATCCACTATTTTATATTTCATTAAAAAATTTTCTTTTTGTTGAAAATTTAGTTTTGTGGGTTTGAAAATTCATCCAAGTTGATTATCATCATTCAACCCAATATATTAACTTGCAACTAAAAAATATAAAATTTTCAACAAAAAAATTCAATAAATTAATTTTAATTTAGAGAAATCCTTTTTCAACCAAATAAAATAAATTTTCAACTTAATAGTCATACTTTCATTAAAACAGGTGAGTTTTTAACCAAAACGGTTGAATATTTATACCAACAAAATTTGGACAAAAATTGGTATATTTAAATTTTTAGTTACAAAAATTAAATTTAAATACAAAAAGATTTCAGTCAAAGAAATGAAATTACAACTAAAAAGATTAATTTTTTATCGAAAATAATAATTCTTGACAAAATTTATAATTTTTCAACCAAAAAGCTTAATTTTCTACTAGAACAAAAAAGTTTTGAACAAAATATGAATATAAATATATTTTTTTTTATTTTTAATATCCACTATTCTATATTCCATTCAAAATTTTTCTTTTTGTTGAAAATTTAGTTTTTTGGATTGGAAAATTCATATCATTTTATTCTCTGAATTATTTTCCAAATTTTTTAATACAATTGTTTTTAAAGATCGCAATATTTTTTGTTCATTGCAATGAATTGCAAAGAAGTCTTGCACACTAAGAAAATTTTTTAATTTCAACGAGATAATGAGTAAAAATGTGCAATTAAATGATTTTTTAAACACAAACTATTAGTAACTTATAATATTGTTAATTTTGGCAACTTTAATTTTAACAAGAGATAATGAGTAAAAGATGCAATTAAACTGTTTTTTAATCGAAAATTATTGGTGTCATGAATTGTCAATAATATTAATAAGTTATTAATATTATATTATATTATATTATATGAATTGTCAATAATATTAATAAATTAGTGTATTAAAAATGTTATTAAAAAATTTGTAAATTGTTTAAATTTATTACAATTGTTTTTAAAGTTCTTATCTTTTTTTTCACTTTGAAAGTAAGTAACAAAAAAATGTTGCAAACAAAGATAGAGTAAAAATGTTATCCTGTTTTTTTACGAAAATTATTGGTAACATGAAGTTTAAATTGATAGTTATTAAAAAATTTATTAAAGTTGTCAACAAATTCGAAAACATTTTGAATTGATTAAAATTCTTTTTAAAGATCGCAATATTTTTTGTTCATTTTGAAAATTATTATTAAATAAGTATTGAATTGCAACAAAAAATTAAAAATTAAACAAGAGACAATGGGTAACATATGTAATTAAACTGTGTTTTATACACAAATTATTGGTAACATGGATTTCAAATAATATTAACAAAAGAATTTATTCCAGTTATCAATATTTATATCAATATTATTGAATATTTTATTATTTATTTTATTTTAATTATCAATACTTATTTACTTAATAAATCCTAATCTTTATAATATAAAGGGTAAGAAATATGCGACATATTTGTAACAATAGTTATTTTTGATAGCATAATTAATATTTATTAATGTCTTATAATAAAATATGTCTTATAAGAAAGCAAATTATTTTTTGGATTCAAAATGAAATTTAATAAAAAAAATTTAATTGAAATTTACAATTTTTGTAGTTTATAATATTTTCTTATGTCAATGTTGAAAATTAAATCTTCGTCTTGTAGAATTTTTCCAGGTACTCTCTAAAAAGTGTACATTTAATATGCTAACAATATTTTTTAGATATAAATATATACAACAAACGTACTTTAACAATTAAAATAAATTTAATTTGTATTTCCCCCCATGCGTTTGAATAATTGTCGGCCTAAAAGTACAACCAGCACCGCCACTCTTTCGCGGTCAAATCTAACGTCACAAATATTCTACAGGATTGTAAAGGAGAGCCACCCCCTGGTAGAAATCAATTAATAAATTTGAAATCATTTTACTCTGTTCATTAAAGATTCTATATTAAAAATATCACAAAATGTAAAGTCTGGTTTTTGAATGTAACTACATAACTAAATTTTCCCGGTAAAAGTTCACTTGATTCAGCATTATGTACTTCCAACTATCTGCCATATGAAGAGCCCAAGCAATAGCTAGATCCGAATAATGCTGATGAGAAAAAGCATCACTTGCATCATATCTTAACAAAATAGGATCCAGAAGTTGAATGACGACAATGTCATAATGAAAGTTTGTGTATTGAATTTGTTTACGGTGAGGCTGTAGCTCTCCTGAACTTATCATCTGCGTTGCTACACCATACTTATCCCGAATGAAGTGAGGGCGCGTTACAACGAGATAGGGATGTATTGCAAACCCAGGACCAACAGGATCACCGTTGCTCGTTATGTGGACCGGGGTTGGATTATTAATATGTACTTCATAAAGATTTTGTGCAAGTATGTGTCGCCGATACAGTAGCTGCCTACGAATCCATCGTCGAGCGATAAAGTAAGCCCAATCAGTAGCTGTTTTTGGATAATGCTCATTAGAGAAGGCGTTACGTACAGGTCTATTCATGAGGAGAGGATTTATAAGTTCGATTACGGCAAATTGGTTAGATTTGTCTGGGGAATAATGTTCTACTCGTTGAGGCTCGTAAATCCCTTCATGTTGGAGATACATTGAAACACCATAGTGAAGCCCTCGACCTATGAAGACGCGGCGCGTGACGACGAGATACGGATGTATTGCGTAGCCGTAGCCTACAGTAGAACCTCTCCTTGTTATCCTGACTTTGGTGGGTGAACTCATATTCACTAAATGCAGATTATGTGCAAGCAAGGGTGGCAGATCATGTATTGTTATACTTCCAATTTCACTGTCCATTCGCTTTTGGCGATTGCGAGGAGCTGATGATAATTCTGTAAGAGTGATACAAGTTATGCAATTTAATAGTATCATTATTCATGCAATAGTTTCTGGCAATAGTCCAATAAATTTTACTTTGAGTGAAATAATTCGAGTTTGTGCATAAAAATAAAGTACAATATTATCGCTGGGGGATTATATTGACCCTTATGAATAAATTTTGTAGAAATTGTTGATGTAAGTTGTAGGCTTTAGGGACAGATGAATTAAAACTAATTAAGTTGTTTCAAATGCTTCGTCACACAATGGTGGCCCTCATCAGTGAGTTTCATTAACTCTGTAGAAAGTACATTTAGAAGCATTATTCTTTTTTATTTTAAGATTAAAAAATAATTCATTTTCTGAAGAATAATTTTATGCAAAAGAGCATGAAAAAGATTCGATCATTAAAAAACGAATTTCCAAACTATCTCACTTTGCGGCTCATTAGAGACATAAATATGAAAAAAGAGGGGGAAAAAAGGAAAAAGTCAACCAAAAATTTTTTATTTAAGTTTTCAGCATTTATATCTAATTTTTCTTTATTTCTTTTGATTTTGAAATCAAAACTAATTCTTTTGTTAATGTTAAAAATCTTTTTAGGAAACACTCCATAAATTTTGCATTTAGCAATAAATCTTTTTGTAATATAGTATACCTTATTTTTTACTAATAGTATGAAATTCTTTTATATTTTTCTCAGGACCTCCAATAACATCAATTCCATTACCCAAATTTCTATTAATTTCAATAGAATATATTTTATATATACCGAAAAACAATCAAATTCTAGGACAATCTTATTTGCTTATTAATTTTTATTATTTATTTTAAGCCAACTTAGTCTTTTTATTAGTTTAGAAACACACACTAGAATGTCATATCAAACATTAAGATTATTTTAACAAAAAGCTCTTTAAAAATTCTAGTTTACATATTGTTTTCACACAAAATGAATAAAAACGAACACGACAGAAAAGAAATATTTGATTTGCAGCATGTAAAATTTTGACGCAAACTAATTTCAAAAACAAAAAGAAAAATTCTTAGAAATTGCCAGATTTTCAAGAAGAGATACTTGTTACATAAAGAGGGAATTTTTTTTACGAATGACACTAATTCATTCTAAACCAGACCACTCTTAACACGGCACATGGTGAACAAAATTTCAAACTGGATTCCAAACGAAATGAATTTTTTACGAATTTCATCAAAACTAATTTTTTACTTATTATTTTATTTGATATTATGAAAAGATTCAAAATATCTATCTTTATGAATAAAACCGAATAAAAAGAATAAGGATGGAAATGAAAGCATTAAAAATAAAAACCTAACAAAAGAAACAAAAGAAACGTGATATTCAGAGATTATATTAAAAACAAACATAAAATATTTAAGAACAATTAATCTGAATCAATATTTTCACTGGAAAAGAAGGATCACACAACTAAATCATGGAGACATTGTTATCATTATATTGATAAAAGTGTGAAGGTACTCAATGGTACATAATAAGAAAATGCGCATATACATATATATATATACCATTCGGTTCGGTTCTGATTCCTCTAGAATCAAACCGAAAGGCCTATGACAAAGCCACCGAACGCGTCCTCGGGTTGC
>JAAAKG020135943.1:0-11249 GCA_010014905.2 Druon quercuslanigerum | reverse complement strand
TACTAGATGTAATTTTGTCTAAAATATTTATTTATCTGCAGGTTTTGCGGACGGATGGAACTTTTGTTTAAAATTACGAGATGCTGGATTATTATCAAGACCTGCACATGGCCAGATCATCAGAATAGCACCACCGCTTATGATTAATGAAAACCAGCTTCGCGAAGGAATAGATATTCTTATCACAACCTTGAATAACTACAAGAAACATAGAGTATAGAAACAAGTCAAACATACGATTTCATGTAAGACACTCAAAATTTCAGATGTATACGGTTTATATTTAGGTGGAAAATGAACTGCTCCTGTGCCTAAAACTTTTTTCTATATAGGTTTATGTACGTATTGTTTTAAATTCTCTGTAAAACTACTTATTAAAGTAAACGAGAAAAACTGGTTTTTTCTTTTAAACTCTTTATACGTCAAACCTGTTTATATAAATTAGAATAATAAGGAAGGCATACGAGTGATAACTGAATAACGTAAGCATTGCGGAATTAGGCGCATACACGAGAGTACGAAGGTTATCGGTAGAGCAGAGCCGATTATCAGATGTAAAAATATATCAAATAAAGCTTAAATGGCAATACAACAAAAACAGGATTAGAGTAAAATTAAAGCGATTGACATGACATTACATCGTATAATATGCGGAAAAACTCTGATGGACAAAGTGAGTAACGAGATCATCATCAAAGAATGTCTTGCTGAAGAAACACTAGTTGACATATAGGAATGTAATCGGTTAAGAAGGTATGGGTGTGTTGAGAGAATAAAAGATGAACGATTAACGAAACAAGTTTATCAGGTGTTAGAGGGTAAAATTTACCAGTCACTTGTTGAAAAGAGGTAATATAACCTCTTCCAGCGGCACCGGAAAGATTCAAAAATTTTTTTTCACCTTTCTACTTACAACTTCGAAGCGAAAGTCAATTCACCTAGGGGCACATTCCACACAAGGAATTGTTTACTGATACACACTTTGTTTGCTCCTTATTTTCGTTTTTATCGAGGTTCGAGCGAAGAGCGATTTTGACAGTTGAGCGCCGTAAAAAACATCAACACGAAGTCGGAATCCACAAGCCGATCCCATCCGTAGGATAGCAAGAGAGGGAAATATCACACGAGTGGTCTGTCCTCTTCTGTCTCGTCGACTAATCAAACCACCGTAAGACTGAAGGAGAGGGAGACAACACTTAAGAGGGCTCTCCTCTTCTATCTTAACGACTTAACGAGCCACTATAAGCCAAAAGGAGAAGGATGGAGAGAGAGAGAGAGAGAATCAAATGCCACCATGACAGAAACGTCTCTAAAGCTAGCACAGGCCTTTTTGAAAATTAAACTTAATACAGATATATAATTAAGGGCTGATTTAGGGCTTTTAAGAGCGGTAATTCCTAAATTTTGGACTCTTTCATTATTTATAAGAAACGTGTTGCGCGCTGACTTGACATGAAGCTAGCACCGCCACACCTGTAACTGCGAGTTTGGCAACTCCTGTAATCCAGCGACTTGGAAGCTAGTTTTGGTGGAGCGGTGGATCTTATTGATCAGGCTGCCAGTACAGTGACACTCCCGGGCGCGATCAAATTTTTTAATGAATAAGGGCTCATTAAGGGCTGCAGAGAACCCTAGTTACTAATTTTTCTCTGCAATATTTGATAAATAACGGCTTTCGCGCAGACTTCACATGAAGCTAACACCGCCGCATCTGTAACTTCAAAACGGTTGAGTTGATCTATTTCGGGGGTTTTCAAAAATAAAGGGCACATTCAGGGCTTTCGATCCCCACGAGTCCCAATCCTGCAGTCCTTTTAGTTTTTTTTAAAAATAGGTTGCACGCTCCGGTTTTACATGTAAAGCTGGAACATATAACTCTGAAACCAGTCTTGAAATCAATCCCGAAATCATACAAGAATTAAAAGCTCATTAAGGGCTGCAGGGAATACTAGATTCCAACTGTTGGGTTATCCAATTTTTTATGTAAAATGCATTGCATGCTGAGTTTATATGAAGCTACTAATGCTATTTCTTCAGCTTTAAAACAATATTTAATGCAATTAATTTCATTTTTTGCAATAATATTTGATTTAATGCAATAAATACACGTTTTTTTAGAATGTAAAGACGCATTTAGAGGTCCGAAAAGGTCACAAAGTATCTTATTATCAAAGTAAATTTTTTATTTCTGACAACATAGTCCCTATTAAGACAGAGATAAATTTTGGGACCTAACGTATCGACGAAATTCAAAACTCTTAAATTGATCAAGGACCTTAAAATGAGTACTCTCATCTTTACGTCTACGGGTGTGTTTGTCCTTTAATTATTGAATCCCCTAATGTCTTAATAGATTTCCTGTCACACTCACCCTCCCCCCTCCTTCCTCGCCTTCAAACCGTGACGTCACTGTAAGATTATGACAATTGTGGTTCTAAAATGGAGTAAATGATTAATAATTATATTAAATCTGGAATCTACTTAGCAATTATTTGGTTCAGAAATCGCATTTATTGGTTGAATTGGAATGCAGAACAAGGAACTTTGTCGAATTACGACTCAATATCGGTCGATAGTGTCGCTAGTTAAAAAAAGGACGACACCTCGACGAACTTAATGTTACAGCATAGAAAAATTTGAAAACCCGATGATTGTGAATTAAAAAGATGAATATGAATTGACAATGATGATTGTTCAACAAGATTAATATTTGTCGAACTGATATTAATAAAAACTTAGATGTAAAATGACAGTACAATTACTGTCGAAACTAAAGATAAACTGCGCCCTTGCCCAGGGCATTTTCCCTGATGAGGAATCTCCTTAACCTGTTGGGGTAGATAACTGAGCCCAAGGTGATTGTAAAGGCCTGTTAGTCAGTTGTTCTTGGATATGTCTTTGATTGTATTTGACCTTAATGCAAGTTTCGCAGTCTTCGACGAAACGCTTAACATCTTGAGTCATACCCGGGCAATAATAATTTTGTTGGATTCTATCCAATGTCTTATCGCAAACAAGATTTTCTGATCGCGAAACATCATAGTTTTCGTGAAGGATAACGATGATATCGCAAGCTTTGACTACCCGTTTCCATCGATTTTCGTCGTCAATCAGAGCCTTTTCGTACTTAGGTCGATAATAGAACAGTTCATCGTCCCCAATTTTCGTTTCCGAACATCTATCGGGTTGACCTTTGGCGAAATAAAATTTCGCCTGATACCAATCATGATCACAAGTCGTGTTCAGTTGAATTCGATATTAGTTGGTTTTTTCAAGGACCTTTTTCCATCTATTCGGGTCTACATCGACATTAAACATACGCGAGAGTGCATAAAGAGCCTCATTTGTGGTTTCTCGTCGATGTTAGACTGTTATGTCATGCTGATAAATGTAAATCGCCCATCTAGTAAGACTACCTATGGGATTTTTCAATCCATGAAGCCATTGTTCTTAAAGCCCAAATCCTAAGCCCAAATCGCACGCATCGGTGTGAAAAATGAAGGGTTGCCCAGAGATTCAAACATACAAACTAGGAGCTTCGTTAAGAGCCTTCTTGAAGTCGGCAATCGAATTCTGTTGGACATCGGCCCATCTCCAAGGAATTTTTGGACTATTCAATTTTTTTAACGGACCCTGAATTCTGGCTACATTTCTCAAATGTCTATTGTACCAACCTTCTCGCGGTTCAAAATCATGTTAGCTTCCCTAAAAACCTCAAAAACCAAGGAAAAGATGTTAATATGTTTATCCAGATTTTGACCGACAATAATCCAATCAGCCAGGTACGTAAATATCTGACCACACCATTCGTTTGACAATTTTCTTTCGGAAATCAATTCCCCAAAAGATCTTTAAACCCCGCATGAAAAATGCGGGGTTGAAAAAAAATCCCAGCTCGTCATCAGAGTCTTCTGAGTCACTAGGAGCTTCCGCCAACAACCGTAACTCCAGTGGATCGGGATCACTAGAGCCCATTTTGTTCACGTCACTGTCAGCATCATTCAAATTTTTAGACTGGTCTATATTAATAACCTATTGTATATCAACGACCTTTTTGGAATGAGAGGGACTTCGAATATCCTCACTTATGCGCTTAGTTTTAGTAGCCTGAGGGAAATTTACTGAGGGCTTTTGGAGTTTCCCTGCTATTTTGGGAAAATAGTGTTAAAATGTCCTGTTTTACGAAAAAGGCAACAGGTCATTTGTGGCCTTGACGTACAGAAGTGTAATGTATGCACTAATTTAACGCATTTAAAGCAGAACAATTTGGAACGGTCGAAAGAGGGTTTTGTAACCTCCAAGTTTAGTTGTTTGTGAACAGGTGTCTTAACCACAACTGTGTCAATTGTGTTAATTTTATTTGACTTCCCTTGAAACTTGTCCAAGTTAAGGTCGAGTCTTTGACGAGTCATAGATTTCGTATTCTTTACCTTAAGATCTTTTTTAGGATTCGCAGTTAATTTAGGTTGGAAAGCATTAAAAATCTGTGACTTGCTTGTTCTTAGAACTCCCATAACTCGACCATGTCCCGTCTTGGGCCAAATATTCGTCGAACTCATTAACCGAGTCGAATTGTCCCTGTACATAGTTTAGGTATTTTCGGCTAGACCTCGGGTGCGCTTTCAGTTACTTGACTGATCTCTGATAGAGGTAACTACGTTCGTTGATATAGCGTAAAAATTCGGTCTAATTTTTGAGAGATAAGTTTAAAATCTCAAATATCAATCGCGAATTACATTTTCCAAGTATCTGTTTTAATTTTTCTCTGAATTCCGGCGGGTGCTGCATACGTTCGAATATGAGCCTAGCTTTATACGCGAACTCTACCAGAGTTTCATTCTTTTCGAGTCTCAACTCATGGACCTCGAGAAGAAGGTCGGCATCGTCTTTCATTACGTCCCACTCGTACTGGAAGTTACGTGAGAAATCTCTCCACATATGCTATGAGCTCTTGTTCACCAGGTACCACGACCTGTACGAAACCAAAAGAACCTTTTACAAACACGGGACGAATAAATCTCTGTGAAGTCCACTAATGCTCCAATAATCCTTGAGAATCAGCAGGAATTGTTCGGGATTCCGCTCCGTCTTTGGATAATAAATTTTCCAGGAACTGACTATGCGATCACTCTTCATTAGCATGTCATTATCGAAAACAAAATGACTGTCTCAAATTAATTCGAGGAGGACTGTCGCTTTCGCTTGCGTCATCATCACGCTAGGAGAATAACGAACCTGTTCTCCGTGTGGGCGACATGTTATAATGCTAACTCGTCAATAGAAAACCATGTGAGTCGCTTGAGCGGAACGACGCACGACTCACGCTGTGACAATTACTATGATCATTTTAGGAATCATGTCCCTCACTTCCTATCATTTCGCTATATCGTCGTTCCAAGGCGAAAATCTCCTTGTCCACTACTTGAACGCTGGCACCTGTGGTTTGACTTCCGAAATCGATGTTATTTACGTTTATGTTTTGTGAACTATTATTGTAACGAGGGAGTCGAGAACCCGGGTTCTGGATTTTTGACTGAGGCATTGTCTCCTCGTCCTCAAAATTCACGTTTCTGAGTTCCCTCTCCACCGAGCCCATTTCACTTCTCCTGGTCGATGGACTGACAATCGGCCTGATTCTCGAGGTTTCGGTTACATTCCTATCGTCACCGAAACGAGCAAAGGCTCCTGACTCAGACGGAGCGCCTACTAATTGGGGATTCAAATGGTGACTACGAGGATTCCGAATATTTTCTGCCCTAATTCGTAGTCTGTAGTATAATTTGGATGTTCTCTATCATGGGGCATATTCGACAAAATAGTCAATAGCCTATTTTGATTTCTAAGACGCTGCGATTCTGGTATAACTCGGAATTAACTGACCCAGGGTGGGTTAGATCGTTGCACGTGAGCCCCTTCCGCTCACTCTTCCCGCACCCATGGGGAAACCGACTTTGGGTGATTGAATAACCAGCTCGACCTTATTCCGGGCTCGCGTTTCCGTGTCTGTTTCGCTCATGTCGTGCTCGGACACCGTCTCGATTGTTTGCCCCAACGAAATCGTCCGATTAAGGTTTGCTGACACGCTAGCTTCGGAAGCTTTTAGAGATTGAGCCTTGTTGAGCTTCCTCTTCGGAGACGAGAAGAACATTGGTTTTTAAGAACGATCTAAATGTTGAGCCGGAATCAATTAAAATTAGCTAATTTTGACAGTCTAAATTAATTCATTAATCATTTAGTCGACAATTAATCAAAAAGTTATGATGTGACCCACATTAGGCGATGAATTTATTTTTGATTATTCCAATTAATCAGAAAGATTTCTTCAATTAATGTAAAATCACTATATTCACTTTAGAAATAGACAGAGCGGGGTCTAAAGCCATTTTCAGTTGTTCTGAAAAAGTGGCTCAGAATAAAATCTGAATTTTATTCGATTGAATAAAAAAAGTTTTTAGTATTGGAAAAAATTTTCAGAAAAATTTCAATTTCAGTTATTTCGCGAATAATCAGAGCGAGACATAACATCGACGAAAATTTCTAAAGTTTAATTTTATTAAAACGATCGAAAATTCGTGTAAAGTTGTTGTAGTAAGACATCACAACTTAATCTTTAACCTTCAAAAATTTTTTAATTTCATTCAATATTACCTACTGTCAGGGCATTACCTAATTCCAATACATTTTTGAAAAAATAATTTAAAATTTGATTATAAAGTTCCAAAAACCAGGGTAAGAACTTCGCTAATCGACAACAATCAATTTATTTAATACTCATTTGATTCATTATTTTATAAACGAATTTGATATTAAATAACCAAAAAAGATTTGAATTACTTAACTTTTCGAGAATAATTCATTCATATCAGATTATAATGGCAAGACATAACAACTGATCGTTAACCTATAATTCAATTTTATAACATTTGCTGTTGACGAAGACCAGGGCAAGGCCTAAAATTTGTAAACAACACAAAATTCTTATAATAAAAATATTTCAAAATTTCGTCCTATTCGACTAACAACCATAAATTTGATGCCTATATTTGACTTGAACTCGAATTGACAGACAATACATAATTTGTTGATGAATCAGTCTTGACCTTGCATTTATGTCAGATCACTGGATCAGTCGTCGACTACAAAGGTCAGTTACAATAAAAAAAACAAATGTCCTGATTATAACGTGTAAAAATGTATAATGTGAAAATAATGATTTCAAAATTGACTGGTTTTAAAAGAAAACATGCTCAGGCAGATATATAAATTTTAATTCATCTTTTCAAAACTACCATGAAATTGAAGTAGTAAAAAGTTTGTTTTTCCGAATTTCAGAACCAGAATTCAGACCCAAAAATATAAAACTTATTAAAGTTTAAGAAAATAAAGTTAACGTTTTTATAACTCTGAACCTCTTACCAATAATAAAAAAACGGAAAAGAATTTTGTAGATTTTACAGTTTTTCCATATATCAAAGGTTTATCAGAAAAAATTGAACCACTGAAATGTTTTTCTCCAACTTAAAAGATTCACTTCCATAATTCAAACGAATGGCCTTAGTATACAGGGTGTCCCGCGAGTACTGTAGTTAATTTTGTGGGGGGTTGTGCATAAAAAAATAAGCAAAAAAGTCCCGAACATTTTTTTGATTCGATGCTTATTCTGGTCACAACATAGGGTACAAGTTGTATGTATCGGATCAAAAAAATGTTCGGGACTTTTTTGCTTATTTTTTTATGCACAACCCCCCCACAAAATTAACTACAGTACTCGCGGGACACCCTGTATAAATGCAACTGCTTAAATTGCACTGCAGTCTTTTTTGGTGAAACGGGAAGAAAATTATAAACTAGAAATAGAAAACATAAATATTCAATAATTAATTTTAAAAACAACAATCATACAGCCCTTACTGAACATTTTTTTCACAGTGGGAGTCTATAACCCATACGTAGCGCGTCCCCTAGCGGCGGATAGATCAACGCTCGCTGGAAACAGATGGTAAGGCGGAAATAAAATACGCCTCGCGTACCAAACAGACTGGGTGAACGATAAACCGGGACAAAAACCAGCCAAGTTAAGGTGTTAACAACCGTGCCGAGGACTGAATGGCAACAAGGTATGGTGTTCCAAACGGTGTCTCTAAGATACCAGGTCGCCTTCTAGAGTATTTAGACCGTACCCCCGTATGCGTGGCTCTGCGAGGATGGACTTCTATTGCTCTAGCTACTCGTGGGAACAGCATGGATAATATCGAAAAAAACCAAGACAGAAGGATGTGTGAGGAGTCGGGTGGTCCTTTGGACGTGACGGAGGAAAGGGAGAAATCTGTAAATAAGAGGGATGTAGCGGAGATGGAGGTGACGCTCACGGAGCAGCATAATCTCCTCACAAAGTTACAAAAGAAATTTAAGGAAATGCTAAATTTCAGCAGTACAAAGGCGAACATGTTGCTTCCAATTAGGGAAGGCCTGAAAGAGGCGAAACGATTAGTAGATAGACTCCGCGATCGCTCAATCACGAGCGAGGGGCTAGGATGAGAGCAATATCCAGAAAGAAGAATGTCAAGGCTGGGAAAATTACGAGCCAAAACTGCACTCAGACCGAAAAAGCCGTGGTGGATCCCACTTCTGACGATAGAAAGCGAGAGAGGGAGGCCACACTGAGTCCAGTGGAGACGAGCACTCCCAAGCCAATGACCAAGAAACAGAGGGCTCGCGAAGCTATGGCAGTAACCTCGATCCCGAGAAAGGCAGAAGGAAAGCAGGAACCTGCTTCCGGTAATTCCAGGAAGGAGAAGAAGATGCAGAGGCAACCACGACCCGAGGCGGTTCTTATTAAACCGGCCAAGGGTCTCCTACGTGGCGGTTCTCTAGGACCATAAGGAGAAAGTGAAACCTGACGCCGTTGGCGTAAAAATCAAGGGGGTCAGGCAAACTAGAAACGAAGGGGTCCTTGTGGAAGTAGGACCTACATAGAAAGGCAGAGCCGAGCTGTTGGCTGATATAAGGGGCTGTCGGCGAAAGGGGTAGCGTGCTTGAGCTCATCCCGTACAGAGGTCGTGGTTTTGGATCTCGACCCAGCTAGTGAAGGAGAAAAGGTTGAGGCGGCTCTAAGAAGCCACTTCGGCAAGAAATATGCTGACTAGAATAAAGTCAGCCTCACGAAAAGACCCATCAGCGGCAATCTGAAGACTTTCGTGGAGCTGGCAGAAAAGATAGTGGCGAGACTTTTGCGCACAGGACACCTGAAAGTAGGATGGGTGTCCTCTCGATTGCGCAAGAAGACGGAGACGCTATGGTGCTACCGCTGCCTAGGCTTTGGCCATATGACAGGAAGTTGTGAGGGCCCAGACCGTAAGAGGGCCTGTTGGGGATGCGGCAAAGAGGGCCGTAGGGCTGCCTCTGTGCCGCAAAGGACGAAAAGCCCCAGACAAATCATTAGCTGGGACAATACGGTGCTTGGCATATAGGAAGGCAGTCTCGTTGAAGAAGCCTCCCGGACGCAAAAGCTAACTCCGTAGCTGGGCAGTTCCGATAAGAAGCCCAGACCTGGAGAGGAAGCCCAAGCTGGGACAGAAGAGGAGAGCCGAGGCACAGCTGAAGAACGGCACCGCCCTGAAGTAATGCGAATTCGGGTTCGGGGGGGGGGGGGGGGTACGCCAAGGAGAAAGGGGGGGGGATTTTAGTGCACCATTTGTAGCATCATTATAATGATCAAATTCAGATCGTGGTGTATATACGCATGTATATTAAGATCATTGTAGCGATGCTTTCAATATCCTTACACTGTCGAGAAGTTTTGACACTTCTCGGTGTGTTATAAGAACATTTTTCACCAGCCCTCGTAAAAAAACTGGAAAAAATATATTACATAATACATAAATCCTAAACCCACAAACCCTTAACCAATAAACCGTAAAATCCTAGACTCTAAATAATAAACCTATAAATTGTAAACCCTTGCACCCTAACATCCTTGACTCTAATTCATAAACCTATAAATTCTAAACCCATAAATACTAAGTCCACCAATTTTTAATTTACAAACATTAAACCTCAAGTCCACATATGCTATAACTTTATCTCTCACAGATGTAAAAATTTCAACACTAAAACAATAAATCAATAATTTCCACACTTTTTAAAATGCTAGCTTAAACCCACAAATGTAAAAACTTCAAACTCTAAAAACCATTATACGATAATTTTCGCACTTATTCAGAAACCTCAATCGCAGATTCCCTATTATTTTTGGATCATTAATTCCATACTAATAGCGCTAATGACTATTTGATTAATTAAATAATCACACGAAGTTTCTAAATTAAATCGTCGAGATAAAGTACAATTAATTAACAGTAAGGTCTTTATATTCCTAATCATTTTTTAATCATATTTTAATCAAAGGATTTCAAATTTTGTGGTTTTCAGGCTTTGGATCCTCGAGAAAGTAGCCTTTAACAAATTAATTTTATGTGGGTATTATATACTTTTATATTTTTTGCGAAAGTTGAATTAGAAGTTTCGAATTTGAGATATTGATATACAATTCATTTATTTAGATCAATTTATTAATCTTTCTTAAAAATGACTATTTTTATAAATTTTTTTCTTTTTTCATTAAAAGATCCTCGAAAGGTTTGCCATTATTAAGAATTTTTTTTGTCATAAACTATTTTCTTTTGCACAAATTTAAACTCAAAATGACAACGTTACAATTTATTACAATTTACAATCACGCATACAATTAATTTTTAAAATTGTTAAATTGTTGCAAATGAAATAATGTATGATATAACAAAACCACAAACACACAAGAATTATTAGTAAGTATTTGAATGTAAGAAAACGATAAGGTGTATTATCAAAAAATCATCTACATTCTTTAAAGCTTTTTTTAAAAAATATTAATAAAAATGTGTATGCATAGATAACACAGATAGCCTTATAATATAGATATTTATCTTTTACTTTCTCTTTCTTATTCTGACAGAACTTTTCTTCCTTTTTCAAAATCCGCCGGAAAACTTCTGTTAGAATCGAAAAGTTTACTTTGAACAATATCACAGTCTGAAAGAATACTGACAGGTCGCCTTATTTCCTTCAAAAGAAAGCAAACATATAATTGAAACTACAGAATTTCCATCAAATTGAAACAATTTCAAGTTGGTAGATAATTTTACAAAGTGAATCTGTATAATAAGCTTCTAAACTGGATGACGAATTTTTTTATCAATTTATGGGCGTTG
>JAAAKG020135942.1:0-13368 GCA_010014905.2 Druon quercuslanigerum | reverse complement strand
TAATATTGCTAATTTAAATATGTATAAATAAGAAAAACAAAAACAAAATACCTTTATTAGATTAGTTTTTAGACAAAACCAAACAATCCATTTTTGGAGTCAATACATGTCAAATTATTGTCAAGCTAAAATGCATTGTTCTAGTTTCAAAAGTTTAAAAGTATGATTTAAGCACAGGTAAGTATAAATATAAGTTAGAAAAGAAAAAAACCTCATAAAAAATTGAAGAGGCTTTTTCATTTCATTCTGAACTATATTTTTAATTATTAATATAACAAATTTTATAGTGTTTTGGACAACAACATACATATGACTAGGAAACAATTAAGGCGGTAAATCGTTGAAAAGACTAAAGGCAGTATATAAAGTAAACAAACTGAATGGTCGCATTTACATGAATCAACAGATGAGGAAGCGCGAATCTGAATTAAATTTAGAATTTTTTTGTTGAAATTTGAAGAAAATATATTTGTTTAAAAGAATGTATTTCAAACTAAAAAAGATGACATTAATTCATTATACTTTGATAAATTTTATTGATATTTAAAATTTCAGTTTGTAAATTGATAGAGATATTGCGATATTTGCTTATAAATATAGATTCGATAATACGTCTTTGATAGGTGTTTTCTTCGAAAGCTAATATTTTAATAGTACTAAAATCAAAATCGAAATAATGATTAAAATTCTAAGAATGCTCAGTTCAGGAATTCTAGTCTTTAAACTTCTTCCAGTTTCACATATGTAAACTTTGGTACGACATTTGCATTTTATCATATAAATTACATCAGATAAATTTTCAATGGAATCCATGTCTTTTACTTTCGATAAATAATTATCTAAAGTGTTTGTGTTCTTGAAATAAACGTTTATATGAAATTTTTTAATGAGCGTCGTCAACGTTCGGAAAGACTTTGTACATACGGTAAAGTAACTTTTAAAACAAATGTGTTGTGAGCATTATTCCATTTGTTTTTACTCTTAGTGCTGTTATAAATTTAAGGAACGCGTTCTGTAATAATTTCATTAATCAAAGGAAGATGATAGTTCTTGTATAATAATGTTGTTTTTATTGATTAAAGTTTTCTTTTCTAAATTGAATGTCACTTAATTTGAAACATCTATCTACTAAACCTTTTATTAAACCGACTTCATGACAAAATAAATTGTGTGAATTAAAATTAAGATATCACCCAGGCCAAGATGGTTTTTTAAACCAATTTGTTAGTAAATCGCCATTTGTAACTTTAATTATTTGTAAATCAAGGTAGTTTATAACATTATTTATTTCAACTTCGTGCGTGAATTTAATGCAATCCTCTATACTATTGAACACATTAACAAAAAGATCAATTTTAGCAGAAGGAACAATTGCTATGATATCATCAACATATCTTTTATATAGGACAGGTTTAAAGTTTAATAATTCAAGTGCTCTTTTTTCAATGTCTTGTATAACTAAATATGAAACTACCGGAGATAAGGACGAGCCCATAAGGCAACCTGATATTTGTTTATAGAATTTGTTATTGAAGGAAAAAACCGTACCATTGAAAACTGTTCTTGTTGTTATTAGTAATTCATTCTTAGTTTTTTTTGTTAAATTACGATTTAAATTGAGTTTTTCCTCAATGCAATCTAGAGTGTGATCTATCTATCTATGTAATCTAGTGTGGGATGCTATCAAACATTGATACAATATCTAAGGAGACTCTTGAGTGAGTTTTAGGTACGTTAATGTTTTTAAGAATATCTTTAAGTTGCTAACTATTTTTTAAAGACAAACTAGTATTTTGTGAAACTGGTTTCAATATATTAGATATGTATTTCGATAAATTATAAGTAGGAGAACCAATAGTGGAAACAATCAATCTCCAACTTAAATTTGGTTTATGGATCTTTGGGAGAGCATAAGCTTTTGCAACAATACTATTATGAGTTTTTAAACGGTATGCAACTATATCATTAATCAATCTTTTCTTTTCCCATATAATAAATATGTCGTTACATTTATTTTTCTTGTTGGAATCAAACTAGTTTTTATATTATTATATAGAATATCATTTTTAAGAATATTTTCAATTATTTTATTGTAGCCATCTCTATTAGCTGCAACGGCTTGATTGCCCTTATCAGCTTTGACAAAAATTAAATATTTATGTTCATTTTGAAAATTGTCAACTAACTTAACTGATTTTTCTAAATTTTTAAATTTATTTATGTTACTGTGATTTGAAACTAATTGAGTGACAGTTTCAGAATGTTAAGTTTTGAATCAACATCTCAACACTTTTATGGAGTTCTCAATATTAGCAACCGAACTATTAACATGAATTTTATTCGCATTAAAAGGAACACTGCAACTGTTTCCCAAAGCTAAAGTTTCAACAACCTCATCTGAGATTTCAACATTTAATAAATTTTTGAAACACCTATTTTATCTAAAATCTTTAACATCTGTATTAAAAATTGAGGACCTAGTCTTGAGTAAATCAAACTTTTTGATAACATCATCTCGTTTTATATATTATAAATTTCCAGGACTTTGTTCTTGTGAATCAAAAAACTTATTAATAGAGCCATCAGATATAACTCTTAATAATTGATATTTTAAGTTATTTGAATATTGTCCTAATTTTTAAATATTTTTTACTAAGTTTTCAATTTCTAATCACAGACATTTTCTTTGGAATGTAAATTTAGTTTTTTGAAACTTAGAGGATAAATTATCGTTTAAATTGTGAACAAAATACTTTCTTAAATGCTGTTGAATATGTGCTGGTATTAAGGAATCATTTCTACATCTAAACAAATTCTACAAGATTTTTATACATTGTCGGTCGAAGATTGGTTTGATTTTGGTTTCCAAAATCTTTATACTTTAAAATAAACTATGTGAATAAAAATTTAAATATCTTCCAGACCATAAAGGCTTCTTATACCAATTGGTTAATAAGTTTCTACCAGGAATTTTATTAATTTGCAAATAAAGATAATTAATGACACCGTTAATCTCACATTCGTGTGAAAATTTTATAGGGACTTCAATGCTATGGAATACTTTTAAGAAACTTCAACTTTGTTAGTAGGAATAATAGTTAGAATGTCTTCAACGTAACGTTTATATATAATAGGTGTAAAATCTAATGAACTTAAAGATATTTTTTCCACATCCTGTAAAACTAGATTAGAAACGACTGGAGAAAATGGAGAACTCATAGGACACCAGAAACTTGTTTATAAAATTTTTTATTGCAAGAAAAAACGACACCATTAAAAACTGTTTTAGTAGGAATTGGCAATTCATTTTTTGTTATCTTTGTTTGAGGATTTTGAAAGGAGTTTATTTCAATCAAATAAACTTTAAGGTAAAATTGTTTTTTTGACGCAAATTATTTTATTTCATATGTGTGCCGCAGGACATAATAAACTTTCAATTTGAGATATAATACAAAAATGTTTTCAAAAAGGTTTTGAGTTTCTAAAAGAGATCTGCAATTTTGTTATTAAAAATTTTTTATAACACGCGCATTTATTCTTTCAATCGTAAAAAATAAATTGAAAATTAAAAGTTTTAGAAGAATATCATAAGATACAAAAATAAATGAATAGTCAAAAGTTGTAAGACAAAAAAGATAGAAAAATTTGTCATAAATTATTTTTTTATAGGACGCGTTGTTTTTGTTTTAATCGTGGAAAATTACATTACATATGAACTAATTAGTTTTTTGAAGAAAAAAAACAAGGTGCAATAAAGTGTTTAATAACAAAATTGCTCACCTAAATTAGGTTTGAAATTTTTCTTTTGGTCTTTTTTTCTCACAAGACGCGTGATGAGAATGTGTTCGTTACAGCCGAAGGAGCTTTAACAAAAGAGAATTCACAATAATTAAATTTTAGTTGCTGATAGATTGACCTCTTGTAAAACTCCCATTTAAAAATATGGGGGAAGCACAATGACCGAGCGTGGGCAATTTTTTTCATTTTTTGAAGGCTTGAATACTTATTAATAACATTTTTTTAGGATAAATAGACCCGCAAATATTTTTCTTCAATTATGAAGAACATTGACGCAAACTTTTTTCATCGCATTAAACAATTTTTACATGTGGCATGTTTTAGGCTAACATAATTTTATATATGCAAAAACAAGTCTCCTTTTAAATTAAGAAATTAGATTGATATTTTATTTCATTGTAAAAAAAATATTGTATGAATTTTGATTATTGTACTAAACGTTCATTATATTTTTATAAACCTTTTTTTTATTTAATATACCAAACTGTAATGATACTCACTGTTAACTCTTTTATTTCTATCATATCATTTTCACTCATTCCCTCTAATTTTAATTTCCGAATTCTATTCTCACACATTACTAAAATTTGTGTTTATTCTTTTGTGGTCATAAAGCATTGCTCACAATTAACAATAGTATCTTCCAAACAAATCGGAGGAAAATGTATTTGAGGGTCTGTTAACAACATAATAGACTCATTTCCGGAACTACTTTACGCTGTCTTATCTATCTCCTCATTTCATCGGCAAACTGAATATAGCGTCACGGTGACGTTGACGTGCTTTCTTTACTGCATTAGATATAACAACGCAATTTCAATATTCTTGACGCCGAAGATGCTTATCCGGAAATCGGTTAGGTGCAAAAACTTGCTTAGCAGATGCATCGTTCTCACCAAAACGACCAAAACGAGATCTTGATCTACACCCTTGTTTGGGTTACGCTCTGATCTGATCTCAACGAGGTGGTTAAACCCTCAAAAGAAACTTACAAATTGGAAACAACCTGGACTTCTTAATTGCCGGTTCAAACATTTTTTCGTATTTTATCTTTTATTCAGACACCTGGAACTGCTCATTTGATATCATTCATTAAATAATTTTTTCTTCATCAGAGATTATTTAAAACCTTAGTTAAATTATTTTTTAATAAAAATGCTTCTTGATGTCAAGTAATGTAAAATAAAATAAAGTAATTAAAGTTTAGCAAAATAGTTTATTATATCTGTTCTCTGTTTCTTTATTTGAATTCTTGATACTATGCCGATATTTTAACAATTGATGCAAAAGTATCCAATTTAACCAAATAAATCATAAAATTTTGCATATTTTTTCACATAATAGTCACTTTTGTTGCGTGTAATATATTGTCGAATATTAATTATATTGTTTAAAACTTTGAAAAATTGATTTTTTGATAACAGCAACCAAAAGCATAAGACAAATATAGATTATTTTACTTGGGAAATATACTGAAATAGCATTAATTCCGTCAAAACATTCGATTCTTCGTTCTCGTTACAGGCTGCTAAGTCAGAGAAGGATTTTGAAAAACAAGATTAAAATATTCAAATTTCGGACTGTTATTTTTTAAATCTATGTCTAAAAACTATTATTCTTTATTACGGATTTTGAGTTCATCGCACTTAAACTCAAGTGAATTCTGAACTTACAAGTTCACCCTATTTTTTATCTTCAAACTGCAACGACAATTAATTGAGTTTTTAGCGATTTTTGCTCTTATTTTATGAATATCAATTTTCAAATATCAACGAATATCAACGAATATCAACCCTTTTGGGCATACATTTTTCAGGGAAACGAGTTTTAATGAAAATTGGTACATAAAGGTTTTTGGGAGCGGATCCAATATAGCGGCTAACATCAGGAATATTTTTGAATTTTTTCTGAAAATTGGTGTACGGGTGTTTTTGGTATCTCTGATCACGAATCTGAACTTAGATTTTTAACATTCAAAATGGCGGGTCAAAATTCAAAATATTTTTGAATTGTTCTATGAAAGTTGGCATATGCAGGGGGTCGCTGATCTTGAATCTGTATTCAAAATAACAAATATTTAGAATATGGAAGTTTGAAAAAATATACACCTATTCACCTTAAACGTGGACTTAATAGTCTAGAAATTTCGTACGAAAAATTTCTCATTGCGGGGAAAAAATCAGAAACTGCTTGTTTTGAAAAGTCCAATCATCTGTTCCATAAAGTCTGGAAGACACCGTTCAATAATTCTTTCAGTCTATATTTTTTGTAGAATACAGTTGCATGTATTCTTCTTCAAATTCGAGGTTGAAGTGTTTCTTGATACTTATAATATTGCTTTTGAAAAATATATGCATTTCAATGTTAGTAAGAACATATTAAGGAGTAAAAAACTTTCTCGGTTTAATAACACATGATGCAATGTAAACAAATTTAAAAAAAATTATAAAACACAAAAAATAAAAAAAAATATAAAAGAAAAAATAAAAAAAAATTATGAAAGATAAAAAGTATACAAAAAATTAAAATTGCATCAACTGCAAAACTATGAAATTTGTTATTTGAGGTTAAAGGTCCCCATATTATTACCAATTTTCTGAGCTTTACAAAACTAAATTTAGCGACCCCAAAAACCCTTATGTACCCATTTTCATAAGGTTTTAATGGAAAGTTTTTTTCAATCATGAATTTTTTCAACAAAAAAGGCTTTTTTTCATCTTTGTTTATAAGTATTAACAAATACTTTAAAAATTTTAGACCCTTTGCACATAAATTTAAATTTTCTATCATCCTGCGAGCATGAAATTAAAAAAATCTTGTGCAAAATCCAATAAAAACTACTCTGAAATCACAAAAAATGATATGGAAAAAGGTGGGAACACGGTATTCCTACCATGCCGCAAAGGGTTAAATGAGTCTTGAATTGCAAATATTCAAAATAGAAATTTTTTTATTGGTTGTCTTCAAAATTGGCATATTTAAAAAAAAGTTCAAGATTTTAACACTTTAAAATATAAATCTGAAAAACTGAATAATTAGCAATTCTACATATATTTTCAAAAGTCCAAAATTTTTAATTGCATCTTTTCAAAATTGCAGAACTTCTAATTCTAAATCTTAAACCAATTTTGAATTTAGAAATAAAAATTATGCATGTTTTAAGTTTTTGCAATTAAAAATTCTGTAATTTTGATGTTTTACATTGATAATTTCTTCAATTTTAAAGATTCAGAATTCAAAACTCTTGACGAAATTTAAAAATGTTTATTTTTACATCTTTACAATTGAATAAATTTCTGTTTTTATTCATCGTAATTTAATACTTTTAAATGTCAAACCTTCGAATTCTTACTATTAAAAAAATCATTATAAATCGTTTTTTTTTCAATCATAGATATTGAATATTAAACAGTAGGCCGTGTTAAAATAAAGTCGTTTGCGGAATTTCTAATAGCAATGAAAGCTTTCTTTTGGGAGTCAAAAACACTCTCCTAAATTTTCGTTTAAAAATTTTTTTATGTCTCTGCATTGTAGATATGGCTAAAAATCTAAAAAAACGAAGCACTTCTTCAAATTTCAATATCAAAGAAATTTTTTGAGATTTACATTATAACTAAAAATAGTTTAAATCAAGCCGATTTATACCTGTACAACGATAATTCTGTATAATTATTTTTTAACCTCCCTAATTAACTTTAAAGTTTCAAAAAATCGAAAAATGTTGACTTTTTCGCTATTTTCTTAGTCACGATAAATTTCTCGACCATAACCATACATTGTATAATATACATTAATAGGAATGAATTTTCAATATGTTGCAACAATAATATATAATTATATAAATTTTTAAATTTATATCTTCATTTTTCACTTATTTCAAAAAAAATCATTCGAAAATGAATCATTTTCTTTTATGCGCATTAAATATTGAAGAGTGTTCAATTGAAAATTATAAAAACTGATGAATTTCAAATTATAAATCTTCAGAATGTATCTATTCCAATAAAAATTTTATATTGCATGTACCTAATTAAAATAAAATAAAAATATTTAGGAAATTCGGTATTTTTTAATTGTTTCTAAATTTAGAAGATTTAGAATAAAAAAGTTTTGACAACATTAAAGAATTTGTATTTATGCATCTTTATGATTGAACAAATTTTCTTTATAAACCATAAAGATAGAATATTCTTCAATTTTTAATTTTCCAAATTAAAATATTTCGTAAAAAGCATTCAAAATTGCATATGCAAAGAAACATGCAAAATTTAATAATTTTAAACTATGAACATACCGACCTAATGAATCGTCAATTGTAAATCTTACAAATTTAAGAATTTTAAATTGCAAAATGTTAAAATTCAATGATTTTAAAATGTAAATTGTTAAAATTAAAGGATTTTAAAATGTAAATCTTCAAAAATGAACTATTTAAAAAAGCAATTAAAATTATAAATCCTAAAAGTTAAATAGGTTGTAATTCTATATTTTCATAAATCTAGCATTTTCAATTGCAATTCTTCCAAATTGTAGTATGTTTAATTAATATTTTCTTTGTTTAAAATAAATATCATAGGTAAACCATTATTGGACAACCAAGAAACAGTGAATAAGCGTATAAGTTGTTATTTTGAAAAAGAAAAAAATAGCTTAATATGTGCAATAAATCAGATAATCAGTTACAGAATTAACTTTTAGACTTTTGTAGTAGATTGTTTTGAAAATAACAAAAAAATTAGTATTAATACATTCGTCTATATACTGACTATTAATAGTTTCCGCTTATGGTGGCAAATTTAAGGCATATATAGGTTGAGGCATTCGACGACTGCATTTTTGCAAATGCTTCTAATATCCGGAGTTAGATTAGCTCTCGCATGCATTAAATTAAAGGGACATCACGTCGAGAATTGCCTACAATTAATTCCCATATTTGTTGAATATATGGTTCGATACTTTAGCTGCATATTCAAAACTAGATCTTAAATAATCATTTAAAATTGTTTTCATTGTTTTTATATTTGTAAAGTTCTTCAAAGTTCTGATGATGAAGTCGAGCTCTCTGGCTGCAGATACAACAATAAGTTCCGTGAAGAGTAAAATAAAGGCAAAGGTTAAACATAAAATAACAGCCTAATTCTGAAAATCTTGATATCATCAGAAAAGATTAATATATAGGATTTGATTTGCTCTCCTGCGTCTTTTATATAAAAAATAAATATAGCTAACCCAAGGGATGATCCTTGAGATACACCTGACGAAGGAATATATGTCTGGAATCTAATGTTTCGATATTGGACCCTATGACCTATGTCTAGCAGGTAATTATTAAGCAGTCTCACAAGATTCGAAACTAAGTTTTTCGATAGGACCATATTTTTTGTTAGCAGTGAAGATTAAATGTACCTGATCTCCTTGTTGTGAAGCTCTGTTTATGGTTTCAGTGAAGCAAGTTGGGTCAGTTATGCTTGAACGCTTAGGAAACGAATCCGTGTCAAAGAGGATCCCACTCCTGCGAAGTTTATATTTCAGGGGTAATACATGAGAACTCACACAGGCATATTACGCGCAAGCATTGTTTTTATGCGCCCTTTAATCAATCCTTCAATTTTGCGAAAGCATAAAATTTATTAAGTTATCCGCTTTAAATAATCATACTTTTTTCAGAAGATGCAAATAAAATATTTGTTTCCTAAGAGCGAACATTGTCCCTACTGAGGAAGCATCACTTTTTTTTGTACTTTATGTTTATAAATTTATTAAAAAATTCATAACCCCTATGCTTTGATGTTTTAAAGAAAAAAATCTTAATTCACAGATATTTAACTTTAAAGCTAATCAAGAATATCACTTTTTACTTTTTTTGTATTCCTTGATGTTTCATGTTTTCAATTTCTTATTTATATTCCTTAAAATGAGATTTTTGACTCTATGGCTTTGAAATATATGAGCGTGGGTCTCACAGACCCACGCGTGGCGTCATCAGATCCACTTTAAGAGGTGTGCCGTTCTAAGGTTAAAAATGAATTGTAGAGCCAAATTCATCTGCACAATGAAAATGAAATGAAATGAAAATGAAAAATGTTGTATTTTTAATGATTAATATTTATAATTTCTCCAATTTGGAAGATTTAGAGTTGAAAAGTCTTGACGCTTGACAAAATTTAAGACTTTTTGTTCATAAATCTTTAAAATGAAATTAATTTCAATTTTAAATCTTAAAAATTAGTTTTTTTTATTCATCATTCGCGTATTAAATAAGGTATTTTAAATGTAGGCATTTTATTATTATATTTGAAGTAATTGTACCCAAAAACCGCAGGATATCCATTTTTATACATACAAGTGAGAAAATTAAAAAATTTTGGATTGACCACATTAAATTAGCCAACTAGAATTTTAAAATTCTGTATCAAATTGGGATTCAGTGCATAAAAAACTTTAGAATAACTTTTATTATGGAAATCAGCTTATTTATTTAATATTTTAAAAATAACAAAAAAATTTTTAATTGTTTTAAGAAGCTTGAAAACAATCAAATCATAAATTCTTCAGAATTGATATAGTCCAAAGTAGTCAGAGTAATCCGAATGTAGATAAATTCATTTATTTAATAGGATGGCGGCTTCCATCCGAGTAAAATCGGGCAAAATGCTGCTTAACCTTTGTGATCGAAAGAGAAGCCTCAAACAATTTCGCATGCCCATGCAGACTAAACTCTGTTATTAATAAGGCCTTGCTTACGTGTACCGACCTTTCAGAAAAAATAGCCGCATACTTTCTGGTCAGTTACAAACTATTATCTTAATTTGTGCGAACACCATCTCTTTCGGAAATTTATTTAAGAAATTAAAGTTTAAAAAATTTAGATTTTTCGTTCATTTTACGTTCAAATTCACAAACCGTTTTTGGGCGTGAATTTATATAAATTAAGTTATTAGCCGTCTAATTTTTTTTTTTAATATCGAAAAATATTGAACTGAGCCTGAATGCTTAGCACGAGTTCTAATTTAAAAAAAAATGTTTTTTGCACCCCTTAAAAAGTATTAATTTTATAAAAAAATGTACGCATAAAAAGTATATGTCCCAAAGAGATCTAAAACTCTAATGCATAACATATCAACTACAAAATCTAAGATCAATATTTTTCGAGATTTTTTAAAACAAATAATTTTAAAAGAAGTAAAAAATTTCAAAAACTTAATTTGAAATAATTTTCATTAAAAATACTTTTAGGACTTTCAATTGGCATGCAAAGAAAAAAAATAATTGAAAAAGAAGCAGTAAAATGTCAAAACTATCATTTATATTATTTTGTTAGAAAACACTTTTAGGACTTTAAATTAGGATGCAAAAAGGACAAGTATGGACAAAATATAAAAATTGAATAATTCTTTTGAAACATTTCGAAAATTAAGGTATCTATTTAAGATAATTTATGCTTTAATTGATTTTATCCAAGCAATTTTTGTTTTGAGTTCAAGAAAACAACACCAATCTTTAACTTTTTAATTTTAAATCATTTAATTTTTCATACTTACTTGGGATTAATTATTATTCATTCTTGACATTTTTCAACTGTATTTGATTTATTTTTTAAAATCTTTAACCAAAAGTCGTAAAATTTTATGAAATTTCATTTAAAATGAAGAAATTAGATATCACAAAACCAGATTGATTCTAATGTTTTAAATTGCACATTTTCAAGCCTTGCAATTCGAGTGTTGCTTTTATATTAAATTAAGTTTCAAATTTTCACTATTTTGGAGAATTTTTAAATAAAAAACAGTTTAGCTTTCAATGCTTGATTGTAAACAGTTTTCCTATTCGAGGCTTGAATTTTAGATATTAATATTATGGTTTTTCTTAGTTTTTAATTTATTCTGGAAGAATTTAATTTAAAACTGTTTAATTACAAATCCTTTAAACTAAAGTCTGTCAATTTAATAATTTATCATTTTTAGGACTCTAAAGAAACCAAACAATTTTGTATGATTAAAATTAACACAAAACAATTTAGAATATTTAGATATAAAATTATTATTTTTAAAAGTGAATAACATTGAAAGCAAAAATTTAAAAATATTTAACGTTAACGATATTAACGTTTAAAACAGACCATGAATGCGTTTAATATTAAATTTTACAATTTTGTAAGATTTAATAGTCATAGGGTCCTCATATTGTTAATCTTTTGAATATTAACCACATAATTGTGAAATTTTAAATTCAAAACGTCAAAAATTAAGAAATTTCGTATCAAATATTTTCAAATTCGCGTTTTGGAAGCAAAAAAACATTAGTTTTAAGAACTGCACACTTAAAACTATAACTTTCAAATTGAAATTATCAAAAATAGATGTTTAATTAGAGGTTTAAATAAATGTTGTAAACAGTTTATTATATTGCGTATGAAAATCTTCTCCTAGAATAGAGTTAAAAAAGGCCCTTTTTTTCTTTTTCAACTTGCATTTAACTTTTCATTTTAAGACAGGCAATAATCAATTAAGTTTTATAAATATAATGGTTTAAACTATTTATTATTATTTATAATAATCCTCTATTTGCATAATGCCAGAAAGTCGCGGTTTTACCGCCACTTTTATCAACTTATCACTTAGAGCGTGGAGATAATTAATGCAATTTTTCAACCATAAATGTTTAAAGAACTTATTTTTTATAACTATATTATCGTATAATAATGCTAGATAGTTCCGCTTTTTCTAAAGTTTTATACTTTTTGGAAATTTTTCACTTAGAGAGAGATAATAACTGCAAATTTTAACTTTGGTCCACTTTTCACTCAGTGAGATAATAATGGAGACTCCGGATTTTTCAACCACGCATAAAATTTGTCTAGCCGCTTCAGACCGCTTGTAGAAAATTTCATGGCGCATCTTCTTTCGCTCGGAAAAAAGTTGTATCTTTTACCGGTTATGTAAAAAATAAAAAAAAACTTAATTTTTGAGACCAGCCAATTTACTAAATATTTTCACTTCAAATCACTCCGAAAGACAAAGTTCTTTATATTTTAAGATAAAAAGTGATTAAGTTGTCCTTCAAACTGTTTTTAAGATAATGTGCAATTTACAATTTATTGATTTCGTTAAATAAAAAAGTTATAAATTTTTTTGGCTATCAATATCAAAATAACGTTAGACAATTTCCAAACGCTTCGTTTATCGAGGGAATTTTGAGTAAGCTCAAGCTTACAGCTAAATAAATGTTTATTGGAATATAATCAAGTTTTCTTAAAAGTTTTACTCTAATTGATTTATTCGTTAACAAAATAGGATCATTCAAATAGCATTGACCGAGCACTTGAGGGGCGATAACTACGGAGCCTGGTTGCACCGCTCTATTTAGCCCGTTAGAATACAACTATGTTTGTATACAATGTCCTTAAAATAGGTGCACATTAACAGAAAAATGTAAACAAAACGCGAGTGCATCTTCAATTTATTTTTAACGTTAGCTAGGAAAGTCTTACAATTCTCTTAAAATTTAGAGAACATTGTATTTGGTTCCTAAGCAAGTAAATCTATAAATATTGAAAATGAATAACTAAAA